>WNGS01166511.1:5576-25527 GCA_020271785.1 Procambarus virginalis
CACGAACTCCAACGAATCCGCCAAATTTTTGTGAAGAACGATTACAGCAATACAGAATTTGACGAAACCTTTTGTATAACGCTAAGTGGACACTTTTATTGGGGGATACCCGCCCTCCCCCTCCCCAGGAGACGACACGTAGCCCCCAGAGGTAGGCATTATAGTGTCTTATAAAAATATATTTAGCCAGGCCTATAAGAAGGATAATAAAGAGATACAAGTTATAATAGACAGAACTTGTGAACCAGACTACACACTAGAAGGTGAAGGGACGGCGACGTTTCGGTCCGTCTTGGACCATTCTCAAGTCGATTGAGAATAGTCCAGGACGGACCGAAACGTCGTCGTCCCTTCACCTTCTAGTGTGTGGTCTGGTTAACATACTTTAGCCACGTTATTGTGACTCATCGCCTGCAACTTGTGAACAATGCAGTGAGAACACAAAGATTCGTCCTACCGTTTATTTGAACAATTGTCATACTCCTTCCCGCATTATGAGAGACAACATCTTTGTCTCCTCTGACGTTCGAAGGTGTATTAATATGGTATATCAATACAAATACAATTCTGGAGACTCTGTGCTGGGAAATGTGTGCTCTATTGGACACCCCACGAGTACTCTGAGAGTACATCTTGCACCTCATTTACAGGAAAGAGGTATTAAGCAACATCACTCTCAACACCACAATGCCATCCTCAATTACCAGGACTTAGTAAATGATGCAACTATAATCACTCTCACTGACGACTGTCGAAGGTTCCGAATACTTGAGGTCGTGTTCATCCTGGAGCTGACACAAGTAATCAACATTCACGTGACTTAAAGTTCGAGCGAACAGTTATTTGAGTGTCTTCCAATGACCCCGAGGGAAGATGCAAACGCAGACCCGGGAGACCACTAACTGGTTGTCTCATGGGAGGTTTACTTGTCTCACCTAACCTCCTCCTTAATCGTAGTGAGCGCCTTCATCGTAATCACTCCTAACGATTAAGGAGATAAGGTGAATAGTAGGGTAAACCAACGTTTACATATATACCTATACGTCTCTGCATGTAAACTTGACCTGTGTCTGTAGTGCTGTGAGTGGATTCCCGAAGATGTCACACTGGTCAAGAAACATCAACTCATAAAACGGAAACATTAAGTAATTTGCTCTTTCTTCGCTCGATGGCAATATATACATTCATTTACGAACCTGGGGTGAGATTCACGAAGCAGTTACGCAAGTAACTGAACATTCTATTTACACTGAATGACAATATTCATAAGAAAATTAAAAATAGTCAAAGAATGTATTGTTGTGTTTAATGAGATGTGAGTTAGAGAAAACCTGCTCTCAAAATATATATTTTGAGTGCACGCCAGCAGAGTGCTCCTGGCAGCATGGGTTCGAGTCACTTCTGGGGTGTGAGCTTTCAGTTGCATATAGTCCTGGGGACCATTCAGGCTTGTTCGCATATATATATATATATATATATATATATATATATATATATATATATATATATATATATATATATATATATATATATATATATATATATATGGAATACGTGTGTGTTCCAGATGTGCAGCCCATCCTCCTGTTGAGACAGTACTTGTAGTAAGGATCTTGACCATCGTACATATATTGACGTAATGGACAATTAGAAACTAGAATTTGGACAAACCGGAAGAGGTATTGTATTTATGTTGCGAATAAAACCATATTAGGCCCAATACACGCTATCACAGGCCTAACATAGTATATATGTGTACTATAACAGGCCTAGAAATGATTAAGTTTCGAATTTAGCTTTATTTTTTTCTGTACTCTATCAAGTCAATCGTAGATAATAGTCACATTATGCTATCTAATTGTCCATTTCTTCAATATATGATCCTTATAGTTACAAAACGTTATATCTAAACAGGAGGATGAGTTTAAATATGTGGAGAGTAGTTTCCGAGATGTGAGCAACAGGTGAAACTCAAGACGCCAGGTGTGAACTGATTAGTTTATCCCACTATTAACGGGGAGCCTTCTCCAGGTGAGTGACAGCTTACAAGGAGACTCTGCAAGTGATTAAGCATGCAAGGAAGATGTTGGTGGTGGTGGGCGTTAATTGCTATTTTGTTTACTTGTTGAGAGACGGAGGTGGAGACAGGGAGTGTTCAAGACAGGTGGAGACAGGGAGTGTTCAAGACAGGTGGAGACAGGGAGTGTTCAAGACAGGTGGAGACAGGGAGTGTTCAAGACAGGTGGAGACAGGGAGTGTTCAACAGAGAGGTGGAGACAGGGAGTGTTCAACAGAGAGGTGGAGACAGGGAGTGTTCAAGACAGGTGGAGACAGGGAGTGTTCAACAGAGAGGTGGAGACAGGGAGTGTTCAAGACAGGTGGAGACAGGGAGTGTTCAGACAGGTGGAGACAGGGAGTGTTCAACAGAGAGGTGGAGACAGAGAGTGTTCAAGACAGGTGGAGACAGGGAGTGTTCAAGACAGGTGGAGACAGAGAGTGTTCAACAGAGAGTTTGAGACAGAGAGTGTACAACAGAGAACACGCATCCAAGCATGTCATCCAAGGTCAGGTCAGGTCAGCCAAGGTCAGGTCAGGTCATCCAAGGTCAGGTCAGGTCAGCCAAGATCAGGTTAGGTCATCCCAACATTCAGAGGCCATGAGAGGTAAGAAAATAATGGTTCCAATAAAAGCATTAACTAATTAACTAACATAATATATGTAGATAGTCTCATTATATGTAAATTATCAGCACAGAGAGAGCGGTCTTAACTGCCTCCTATAGCACTGGGCTTCTTTATAGTTACGTCAATGTTATGAAATGTTCAGAAAGCTCAATAATCTTCATGAATAATTCATGAACTTCCTTTACCAGTTCTGCAACAGGTTCAGTAATCTTTAAACAGAGAAATCATCTTATCATTAAACAGGGAAATCATTCTTATCATTAACATGAAATCATTCTTATGATTAAACAGGGAAATCATTTTATCATTAACAGAGAAATCATTCTTATCATTAAACAGAGAATCATTCTTGTCATTAAACAGAGAAATCATTCTTATCAAACAGAGAAATCATTCTTATCATTAAACAGAGAAATCATTCTTATCATTAAACAGGAAATCATTCTTATCATTAAACAGAGAAATCATTCTTATCATTAAACAGAGAAATCATTCTTATCATTAAACAGAGAAATCATTCTTATCATTAAACAGAGAAATCATTCTTATCATTAAACAGAGAAATCATTCTTATCATTAAACAGAGAAATCATTCTTATCATTAAACAGAGAAATCATTTTTATCATTAAACAGAGAAATCATTCTTATCATTAAACAGAGAAATCATTCTTATCATTAAACAGAGAAATCATTCTTATCATTAAACAGAGAAATCATTTTTATCATTAAAGAGAAATCATTCTTATCATTAAACAGAGAAATCATTCTTATCATTAAACAGAGAAATCATTCTTATCATTAAACAGAGAAATCATTCTTATCATTAAACAGAGAAATCATCTCATCATTAAACAGAGAAATCATTCTCATCATTAAACAAAGAAATCATTCTTATCATTAAACAGAGAAATCATTTTATCATTAAACAGAGAAATCTTCTTATCATTAAACAGAGAAATCATTCTTATCATTAAACAGAGAAATCATTCTTATCATTAAACAGAGAAATCATTCTTATCATTAAACAGAGAAATCATTCTTATCATTAAACAGAGAAATCATTCTTATCATTAAACAGAGAAATCATTCCAGATAAAGATAATTCAATCAATATCTGTAAAGAAAATACAATACGCTTTCAATACAATAGTGAATATGTTTGCCTGTGAATACATTAAGCTGTATTAATCCTTTCAGAATATAATCACAGGAATCTATAGCCAAATAGATTAAATATAATCAGAGCTGTTGGCTGAGCTTACGAAACATGTACATCAACATATGCTGATTTCCACTTGATGTAAACAGCTTGCGGTAGTAAAGTAGTTTGGCCTTGTTGTGTCAACACCTTAAGTGGTTGTTGACGACTTAGCTACAACTGCCACCCAGGCTGAACTTGATCATCGTTCAGAGACAATTGTGTGCTCTGAACAACCTAAGCTATCAGCTGTTGAACAGTTAGGTTAAGTGCCTTGTTAAGTACCACCAGGTTCCTGGTGCATATCAAGTCACCGCTGATAAGAAATCTGGGGTCAGATTCACGAAGCGGTTTCGTAAGTACATCTTACGAACGTGTACATCTTTCCTCAATCTTTGACGGCTTTGGTTACATTTATTAAACAGTTTACAAGCATGAAAACTTGCCAATCAACTGTTGTTATTGTTATAAACAGCCTCCTGGTGCTTCGGAGCTCATTAACTGTTTAATAATTGTAAACAAAGCCGCTAAAGATTGAGAAAAGATGTACAGGTTCGTAAGTGCTTGCGTAACTGCTTGGTGAATCTCACCCCAGGTTCGTAAGTACTTGCGTAACTGCTTCGTGAATCTCACCCCAGGTTCGCAAGTACTTGCGTAACTGCTTCGTGAATCTCACCCCAGGTTCGTAAGTGCTTGCGTAACTGCTTCGTGAATCTCACCCCAGGTTCGTAAGTGCTTGCATAACTGCTTCGTGAATCTCACCCCAGGTTCGTAAGTGCTTGCGTAACTGCTTCGTGAATCTTGCCCAAGGTTCCTGCAGTTGCATCCCCTTCACCATGACGTGTGGCGTCTCCTGGCGTCACCAAGTCGTCGGTGACTGAAAACAGTGAGCTCCAGCATGCCGGAAAGAGCGAAACATGTAGATCCTGAGCGCTCAGGAACCTCATGTTGATTTCATGTTGAGGGGAATTCATGATGAGCTGATGAATCCAGCTCAACGATAATTAAAGTGTAAATCTTTTGGACATAACGATTTGCATGTATTTAGACATTAAAATGTTTAAATATTTAGTAATTATTGATAAGCTTTATTGGCTGGAAGTGGCGATATGTGACACTGGGAGGTGTAGTGTACAGGTGTGTGCCCTGACACATGTGTGTGACAGTGTAAGGAGGTGCAGTGTACAGGTGTGAGCCCCTGACACATGTGTGTGACAGTGTAAGGAGGTGCAGTGTACAGGTGTGAGCCCCTGACACATGTGTGACAGTGTAAGGTGTAGTGTAGGTGTGAGCCCTGACACATGTGTGACAGTGTAGGTGGTGTAGTGTACAGGTGTGAGCCCTGACACATGTGTGACAGTGTAAGGTGTAGTGTACAGGTGTGAGCCCCTGACACATGTGTGTGACAGTGTAAGGAGGTGCAGTGTACAGCTGTGAGCCCCTGACACATGTGTGTCAGTGTAAGGTGGTGTAGTGTACAGCTGTGAGCCCCTGACACATGTGTGACAGTGTAAGGTGGTGTAGTGTACAGCTGTGAGCCCTGACACATGTGTGACAGTGTAAGGTGGTGTAGTGTACAGCTGTGAGCCCTGACACATGAGCTATCCTGCTCTCAAACTTCCTCCTAAAGTGCCCCGCTTTATTGCCTCGCCGGAATTCCCCGCCCGGTCCTCTGGCAGAGAGGAATTGGCAGCCAGGAATGTTCTTTGTAAGCCCAAGCCAGAGACCTGAAAGTTAAGCGTCCGAACGCTTAGTCTGTTGTCTAAACTCGACTTCAAGGGCATGCGGGTTGCTTGCTCATCCACTCACCTCAGTCACACGTTCATCCAGTCACACGAGGCATTTATGACAGACATTTAACACTTTAGAATGGTGGTTCAGAGTTAGCGTAATAAGGTAAAGAGTGTAAATTAGTGTAGCAAGGTGCAGAATGCACTCTATCTTCCTCACCCTGCACAGTGCCATGAGAAATGCGAGATCAACACATTACATAATAAAGAAGGCAGACTGAGGGTATTTAGGAAGATGCAGACTTGAGATGCAGACAAGGCCGCAGAGCCTTTAACCTTAAGCCTAATGGCACTTGGCAAGGATAAGGATTTAGGGTCGGACTGAAGGATGGAATGGTGCCCAACCACTTGTCGGGGATTGAACGCCGACCTGCATGAAGCGAAACCGTCGGCCTAACGTCCACCCCAAGTGCCTGAACACCTCATTACAAAACGTGAATTATTATAATTATCAGAGTGGTCTAGTGGTTAAAGTACCCGGTACGCCAAGGTACATGATATTCCTGGCTGTCTGGGTTCGAATCCTTCTAGGGTGTGGAGTTTTTTTTAATATGATAATTACTTATGCATCCCCCTGGCTCTTTGACTTCTGTATCAGGCAGAGGTGTTGTACATTGACAATGGTAAATGTCTATTGTTTCTTGTTATCTTGAGGTTATCTTGAGATGATTTCGGGGCTTAAGTGTCCCCGCGGCCCGGTCCTTGACCAGGCCTCCACCCCCAGGAAGCAGCCCGTGACAGCTGACTAACACCCAGGTACCTATTTTACTGCTAGGTAACAGGGGCATAGGGTGAAAGAAACTCTGCCTATTGTTTCTCGCCGGCGCCTGGGATCGAACCCAGGACCACAGGATTACAAGTCCAGTGTGCTGTCCGCTCGGCCGACCGGCTCCCCTGTAATTGTAATTGCATCTTAATTACAGCTGTAACCGGTAACTACCTTGGGGGATCTGTACTCCAGACTACTGTCAAGTCTCATTAGTGGTAAAGTTCGTAATTTAATTGTAAACTTGTATTGATTACAAATATTTTTGTAATTTTGTAATTGTATTCACCTTATTATATTATATAATTGTTATTTTAATTATTTCAAATAATTATTATATTTTATTATTGGTATTCATATAAATACCATGGTGGTCATTACATGAATACCTTCATGGTAGGTACAGTACCTCCATGGTAGGTACAGTACCTCCATGGTAGGTACAATACCTCCATGGTAGGTACAATACCTCCATGGTAGGTACAATACCTCCATGGTAGGTACAATACCTCCATGGTAGGTACAATACCTCCATGGTAGGTACAATACCTCCATGGTAGGTACAATACCTCCATGGTAGGTACAATACCTCCATGGTAGGTACAATACCTCCATGGTAGGTACAGTACCTCCATGGTAGGTACAGTACCTCCATGGTAGGTACAGTACCTCCATGGAAGGTACAGTACCTCCATGGTAGGTACAGTACCTCCATGGTAGGTACAGTACCTCCATGGTAGGTACAGTACCTCCATGGTAGGTACAGTACCTCCATGGTAGGCACAGTACCTCCATGGAAGGTACAGTACCTCCATGGTAGGTACAGTACCTCCATGGTAGGTACAGTACCTCCATGGTAGGTACAGTACCTCCATGGTAGGTACAGTACCTCCATGGTAGGTACAGTACCTCCATGGTAGGTACAGTACCTCCATGGTAGGTACAAAACCTCCATGGTAGGTACAATACCTCCATGGTAGTCACAATACCTCCATGGTAGTCACAATACCACCATGGTAGGTACAATACCTCCATGGTAGTCACAATACCTCCATGGTAGTCACAATACCTCCATGGTAGGTACAATACCTCCATGGTAGGTACAGTACTTCCATGATAGGTACAATACCACCATGGTAAGCACAATACCACCATGGTAGGTACAATACCTCCATGGTAGGTACAGTACCTCCATGGTAGGCACAATACCACCATGGTAGGTACAATACCTCCATGGTAGGTACAATACCTCCATGGTAGGCACAGTACCACCATGGTAGGCACAGTACCTCCATGGTAGGCACAGTACCACCATGGTAGGTACAGTACCTCCATGGTAGGTACAGTACCTCCATGGTAGGTACAGTACCTCCATGGTAGGTACAATACCTCCATGGTAGGCACAGTACCACCATGGTAGGTACAATACCACCATGGTAGGCACAGTACCACCATGGTAGGTACAATACCTCCATGGTAGGCACAGTACCACCATGGTAGGTACAGTACCTCCATGGTAGGTACAGTACCTCCATGGTAGGTACAGTACCTCCATGGTAGATACAATACCTCCATGGTAGTCACAATACCACCATGGTAGTCACAATACCTCCATGGTAGTCACAATACCTCCATGGTAGTCACAATACCACCATGGTAGTCACAATACCACCATGGTAGTCACAATACCACCATGGTAGTCACAATACCTCCATGGTAGTCACAATACCACCATGGTAGTCACAATACCTCCATGGTAGTCACAATACCTCCATGGTAGTCACAATACCTCCATGGTAGTCACAATACCACCATGGTAGTCACAATACCACCATGGTAGTCACAATACCACTATGGTAGTCACAGGGGTCACCATGGTAGTGACAATACCACCATGGTAGTCACAATACCTCCATGGTAGTCACAATACCACCATGGTAGTCACAATACCACCATGGTAGTCACAATACCTCCATGGTAGTCACAATACCACCATGGTAGTCACAATACCACCATGGTAGTCACAATACCACCATGGTAGTCACAATACCTCCATGGTAGTCACAATACCACCATGGTAGTCACAATACCTCCATGGTAGTCACAATACCTCCATGGTAGTCACAATACCACCATGGTAGTCACAATACCACCATGGTAGTCACAATACCACCATGGTAGTCACAATACCTCCATGGTAGTCACAACACCTCCATGGTAGTCACAATACCACTATGGTAGTCACAGGGGTCACCATGGTAGTGACAATACCACCATGGAAGTCACAATACCACCATGGTAGTCACAGGGGTCACCATGGTAGTCACAGAGTCACCATGGTAGTCACAGAGTCACCATGGTAGTCACAGAGTCACCATGGTAGTCACAGGGTCACCATGGTAGTCACAGAGTCACCATGGTAGTCACAGGGGTCATCATGGTAGTCACAGAGTCACCATGGTAGTCTCAGAGTCACCATGGTAGTCACAGTCACCATGGTAGTCACAGAGTCACCATGGTAGTCACAGGGGTCACCATGGTAGTCACAGGGGTCACCATGGTAGTCACAGGGTCACCATGGTAGTCACAGAGTCACCATGGAAGTCACAGGGTCACCATGGTAGTCACAGAGTCACCATGGTAGTCACAGAGTCACCATGGTAGTCACAGGGATCACCATGGTAGTCACAGAGTCACCATGGTAGTCACAGGGGTCACCATGGTAGTCACAGGGGTCACCATGGTAGTCACAGGGTCACCATGGTAGTCACATGGGTCACCATGGTAGTAATAGGGGTCACCATGGTAGTCACAGGGTCACCATGGTAGTCACAGAGTCACCATGGTAGTCACAGAGTAACCATGGTAGTCACAGAGTCACCATGGTAATCACAGGGTCACCATGGTAGTCACAGAGTCACCATGGTAGTCACAGGGGTCATCATGGTACTCACAGAGTCACCATGGTAGTCTCAGAGTCACCATGGTAGTCACAGAGGTCACCATGGTAGTCACAGGAGTCACCATGGTAGTCACAGAGTCACCATGGTAGTCACAGGGTCACCATGGTAGTCACAGGAGTCACGATGGTAGTCACAGGGGTCACCATGGTAGTCACAGGAGTCACCATGGTAGTCACAGAGTCACCATGGTAGTCACAGGGTCACCATGGTAGTCACAGGGTCACCATGGTAGTCACAAGGGTCACCATGGTAGTCACAGAGTCACCATGGTAGTCACAGGGTCACCATGGTAGTCACAGGGTCACCATGGTAGTCACAGGGGTCACCATGGTAGTCACAGGGTCACCATGGTAGTCACAGGAGTCACCATGGTAGTCACAGAGTCACCATGGTAGTCACAGGGTCACCATGGTAGTCACAGGGGTCACCATGGTAGTCACAGAGCCACCATGGTAGTCACAGAGTCACCATGGTAGTCACAGAGTCACCATGGTAGTCACAGGGGTCACCATCGTAGTCACAGGGGGTCACCATGGTAGTCACAGGGGTCACCATGGTAGTCACAGGGGTCACCATGGTAGTCACAGAGTCACCATGGTAGTCACAGGGGTCACCATGGTAGTCACAGGGGTCACCATGGTAGTCACAGGGGTCACCTTGGTAGTCACAGGGGTCACCATGGTAGTCACAGGGGTCACCATGGTAGTCACAGGGGTCACCATGGTAGTCACAGGGGTCACCATGGTAGTCACAGGGGTCACCATGGTAGTCACAGAGTCACCATGGTAGTCACAGGGGTCACCATGGTAGTCACAGGGGTCACCATGGTAGTCACAGGGTCACCATGGTAGTCACAGGGGTCACCATGGTAGTCACAGAGTCACCTTGGTAGTCACAGGGGTCACCATGGTAGTCACAGGGGTCACCATGGTAGTCAGAGTCACCATGGTAGTCACAGAGTCACCATGGTAGTCACAGGGGTCACCATGGAAGTCACAGGGTCACCATGGTAGTCACAGGGGTCACCATGGTAGTCACAGAGTCACCATGGTAGTCACAGAGTCACCATGGTAGTCACAGGGTCACCATGGCAGTCACAGGGGTCACCATGGTAGTCACAGAGTCACCATGGTAGTCACAGAGTCACCATGGTAGTCACAGGGGTCACCATGGTAGTCACAGGGGTCACCATGGTAGTCACAGAGTCACCATGGTAGTCACAGAGTCACCATGGTAGTCTCAGGGGTCACCATGGTAGTCACAGGGGTCACCATGGTAGTCACAGAGTCACCATGGTAGTCACAGAGTCACCATGGTAGTCACAGAGCCACCATGGTAGTCACAGGGTCACCATGGTAATCACAGGGGTCACCATGGTAGTCACAGAGTCACCATGGTAGTCACAGGGTCACCATGGTAGTTTCAGAGTCACCATGGTAGTCACAGGGGTCACCATGGTAGTCACAGGGGTCACCATGGTAGTCACAGAGTCACCATGGTAGTCACAGGGGTCACCATGGTAGTCACAGGGTCACCATGGTAGTCACAGAGTCACCATGGTAGTCACAGGGGTCACCATGGTAGTCACAGGGGTCACCATGGTAGTCACAGGGGTCACCATGGTAGTCACAGGGGTCACCATGGTAGTCACATGGGTCACCATGGTAGTCACAGGGGTCACCATGGTAGTCACATGGGTCACCATGGTAGTCACATGGGTCACCATGGTAGTCACATGGGTCACCATGGTAGTCACATGGGTCACCATGGTAGTCACATGGGTCACCATGGTAGTCACAGGGGTCACCATGGTAGTCACATGCGTCACCATGGTAGTCACAGGGGTCACCATGGTAGTCACAGGGGTCACCATGGTAGTCACAGGATCACCATGGTAGTCTCAGAGTCACCATGGTAGTCACAGGGGTCACCATGGTAGTCACAGGGGTCACCATGGTAGTCACATGGGTCACCATGGTAGTCACATGGGTCACCATGGTAGTCACATGGGTCACCATGGTAGTCACATGGGTCACCATGGTAGTCACATGGGTCACCATGGTAGTCACATGGGTCACCATGGTAGTCACAGGGTCACCATGGTAGTCTCAGGGGTCATCATGGTAGTCACAGAGTCACCACGGTAGTCACAAGGTCATCAAGAATCAAAATAAAGAAGTTCGACGTAATTTTTGTCTCATTTTACACTACTCATGGATCGAGGGAGAGAACAATTGATATCTTCTTAATCCTTGAGGATATCAAGTGTTATATCAATTGTTAGTTGGTTAGATAACACCAACTAACCACAGCTGTGCTCTCCTCTGAGTAATTGTAACACTAAGCTTGATCTGGCCCCGTGTTTCCTCCCAAGCTGAGAAAGCTTCGACTCTCTGAATTGTCTGAGAGAGAATCCTCGGATTCTCTGAGTGCTGGAGAATAGACATGCAATCAGGAAGCTTTTTGCTAGTTCTTGTTTGCAGTTGCAAGAATAGTGTCCTTCAGGACCCAACATCAGGGTGTTGGGATTGAACCGCGACCCTGTACATTGGACAGGACTTTGGTAACCTCTTGGTGAATATACACCAACGAATACAGTATACTTCTCTGTGTATAGGTGTATTCTTGTATCCTAATCTTCTTATCCCTTCTAAGTGTATTAGTGGATTAGCGAATGTGTTGGTCTTGAGAAACCCCATCGCATAAATACAATCGCTTGAAAGCTGTATTTCACATGAAATACAGATTGAAAGTTGCATTTCACATGAAATACAGCTTTCTTGGTCGTAACCAAGTCAGCTGGACTGTAAAATGGCCGTATGATAAATGCAGTTTTGATTTTATTGAGATCCGTAAATCAGAGCCCGACTGGGATTGATGGTGCAACCATTTTCCTTCATGAAATGCATATGCAATGTTGCCGGTATATCACAGTGAGAAGGGGAAGCACGCCAGTTATGTGACATTGTGTGACGCACTGTGCATCATGCGTCACTATCACTGTGACGCACTGTGCATCATGCGTCACTATCACTGTGACGCACTGTGCACCATACAGCACTATCACTGTGATGCACTGTGCACCATACAGCACAATCACTGTGATGCACTGTGCACCATACATCACTATCACTGTGTACCATACAGCACAATCACTGTGATGCACTGTGCACCATACATCACTATCACTGTGTACCATACAGCACAATCACTGTGATGCACTGTGCACCATACGGCACTATCACTGTGATGCACTGTGCACCATACATCACTATCACTGTGATGCACTGTGGACCATACGGCACTATCACTGTGACGCACTGTGCACTATCCCTGTATATACGGCACTATCCCTGTGACGCACTGTGCATCATACATCACTATCACTGTGACGCACTGTGCACCATACATCACTATCACTGTGACGCACTGTGCACCATACATCACTATCACTGTGACGCACTGTGCACCATACGGCACTATCACTGTGACGCACTGTGCACTATCCCTGTATATACGGCACTATCACTGTGACGCACTGTGCATCATACGTCACTATCACTATGACGCACTGTGCACCATACATCACTATCACTGTGCACCATACATCACATCACTGTGCACCATACATCACTATCACTCTGCACCATACAGCACTATCACTCTGCACCATACAACACTATCACTGTGACGCACTGTGCACCATACAACACTATCACTGTGACGCACTGTGCACCATACAACACTATCACTGTGACGCACTGTGCACCATACATCACTATCACTGTGACACACTGTGCACCATACATCACTATCACTCTGCACCATACAGCACTATCACTCTGCACCATACATCACTATCACTGTGACACACTGTGCACCATACATCACTATCACTGTGACACACTGTGCACCATACATCACTATCACTGTGACACACTGTGCACCATACATCACTATCACTGTGACACACTGTGCACCATACAACACTATCACTGTGCACCATACATCACCATGTTCTCGGAACTAAACATTTTAGAGTGAAAAACCATCTTTCCTCAAGGAAAAAAAGAGAGAATATAAAATATGGGAAACAGAAAGCCTAACCCAATTAGTAATAGGCATAACATAAGCTTGGATGAGGCTAAAAAAAGACTTAAATAGCGTCTTGATCCACATTTTCATATCCATTTTGGGGCATTTTATTTTTTCCTAATTGGATTTGTTTCAAAAGGGACTTTTTTGTAATTGGATTTGTTTCAAAAGGGACTTTTTAATATGTACATTAAAGTATAGTTCCTGGCTAGGGACGGGCTGGTGGACTTGGTCACGCGCCCAGTCACGCCTCACAGACTCTGCTGAAGTACTTACCAATTTCTTCATTGAAATTTAATGACTACACCGACCATTCTCAGAACTCGAATTGCCATTGATTGAACTCGTGGAGACTGACTTGTTATAGTCTCGTCGTGTCACCTCATGGCTGGCTTAATCTTCATCAATCAAGCTGTCAGAGTCGTTCTGTGTTGGGCTTGTCAGCCTCAGGATAGTGGAGGTCGCCTGTCCAGCTCTTTCTCCAGCCTCCAACAGTTAGATATGAGATGGTTCAGCCAATAGGAAGCGAGATAAGCAAGGCAAACTAGCCTAAGCCAATTAGGAGTGCTTCAGAGACCCGCCCTATGCCCCTGTTACCTAGCAGTAAAATAGGTACCTGGGTGTTAGTCAGCTGTCACGGGCTGCTTCCTGGGGGTGGTGGCCTGGTCGAGGACCGGGCCGCTGGGACACTAAAAAAAACAAGCCCCGAAATCATCTCAAGATAACCTCAAGATACTCTCCAGTCTTTTGGAAAACAAAGCGTTTGACTCAATTCCACAAGAGGCATCTCTGATGCAATTCTCTAATATACAGATTTGTAAGCAGCATCCCTCCCCCCCGGCGAGAGGCATCTGGGGGTCCATCTCCGACTCTCTTTCCTCACTATCAGGCAGCTTCAGTGAAGGTTTCCGGGGCTTGAAGCTTGAGACACTTGTATTGGCCCTCCGATCTCACTCTCCTGTCGTGACCCAACCACTTGGGCTGGACGGTAGAGCGACAGTTTCACTCCATGCAGATCGGCGTTCAATCCCCGACCTTCCAAATGGTTGGGCACCATTCCTTCCCCTCCCTGCCCCATCCCAAATCCTTATCCTGACCCTTTCCCAGTGCTATATAGTCATAATGACTTGGTGCATCTCCTGATAATTCCTTCCTTCTCCTGTCGTGATGTGTTTGGGTGTCTGAGCCTTAGGTGTTTGTGCCTCGTGAACGTCGCCGGGTCCTGGAGGAGGGCGAGCCAACCTCACGGATCTTCGTACACTGTAGTGCTAATGACGAACCATTTTCGTACACTGTAATGCTAATGACGAACCATTTTCGTACACTGTAGTACTAATCACGAATCATATCTCAATCCTACGATGATCTTCAAATAATCCGATATTCACTATTCTCAGAATTACTTAAAAATATTATCATGCTATCCAAACGCGCGTGCGCGCACACACACACATACATACACAGTTTCAAGTGTAGATATGACAGAGCCCAATAAGCTCAGGAACCTGTACACCAGTTGATTGGGACCAGAGGCGGGACCAAAGAGCCAGAGCTCAACCCCCGCAAGCACAACTAGGTGAATATAATGAGGCTGAGGTTATAATGACCAGACCACGGACCAGACGAGGAGGAGACGACCACTTTTCGGTCCGTCCTGGACCATTAGGTGGGACCATTCTAAGACCTAATTAAGTGGTAATTTAAGTTAATTAATAATGTTTAAAGAATCTTAAACATTTCGCCACTTCTTACTGAATATTTATGACGAGAAATTCGATATTTACAGTCTTTGGATGTTTGCCCTATGTGGCATGTATCGTGTAGCATGTATCGTGTAGCATGTATCGTGTAGCATGTATCGTGTAGCATGTATCGTGTAGCATGTATCGTGTAGCATGTATCGTGTAGAATGTATCGTGTGGCATGTATCGTGTAGCATGTATCGTGTAGCATGTATCGTGTGGCATGTATCGTGTAGCATGTATCGTGTAGCATGTATCGTGTAGCATGTATCGTGTAGCATGTATCGTGTAGCACGTATCATGAAGCAAGTATGGTGTAGCATGTATCGTGTAGCATGTATCGTGTATCATGTATCGTGTAGCATGTATCGTGTAGCATGTATCGTGTAGCACGTATCGTGTAGCATGTATCGTGTAGCATGTATATAAATTTAGTGATTATTCTAATATACAATCCGCCAGATGCAACGCCTGAGGAATTCACAGAACAGATAAACAAAATAGAGAATAGCCTTGATAATTTGGAGAACCCAATACCTGATATTATCTTCTTAGGTGACTTCAACTTGCCTAGTCTCAGGTGGAGAATAGCAAACAATAATATTATACCAGGGAATCTATCAGGACCTAACCAACCACAGATTAGAGAACTACTTAGATTCTGTGACAAATTTTCACTCACTCAGCAGATATCGGAGCCAACGAGAAATAAAAATATTCTCGATCTGGTCTTTACGAACAATGAAGACATTATCAGAGACATTACGATATCAGATACCACATATTCAGATCACAAGCTCATTGAAGTGCAAACTACCATCAATACTCAGAATAGACCTAAAACGTTGATAAAGCGAGAGGGGCTATTCAGTAAATTCAATTTTAATAATAAAAGGATAGACTGGGAGATAATAAACAGGGAACTTAAAAACATTCCATGGGAAACTGTTTTAAGTAATAAAAGTCCTACAGAAGGAATAGAAAAACTGACTTCGGAAGCGTATCAAGTCTGTCTGAAACATGTTCCTTTGAGGAAAGCCAGAAAGAGATCCAACGTAGAAAGAGAACGCAGAAGACACTATAAACGCAGGAAAAGAATAACGGAACTGCTTATGCAGACACGAATTTCCCGTCAAAGAAGGAATAATTTAAATAGGGAGATTGAAGAAATCGAGCGGAAATTGAAACACTCATATGAAACTGAAGAAAGGCAGTTAGAACAGAAAGCAATTCAGGAAATAAAGAAAAATCCAAAATACTTCTTCACATATGCGAAATCAAAAGCAAAAACTACTGCCAGTATTGGACCTATTCGTACAAGTGAAGGTTCATACACGGAGGATGACAAAGAAATTAGTGAAATCCTAAAAAAGCAGTATGAGGACATGTTTAGCACTCCAATAAACAACATGAAAGTAGAAGATCCAGACAATTTCTTTATGCGTGATATCCAAACCCCTGTAAATATAACTGATATCAACACGAGCGCACTAAATTTTGAAAGAGAAATTGAAAACATGCCCATGCACTCGGCCCCAGGTCCAGACTCATGGAATTCAATATTTATAAAGAAATGCAAAGTGCCGGTAGCACAGGCACTCAGTATAGTGTGGAGGAAGAGCTTGGACACGGGAGAGATACCAGATGCACTTAAAGTGGCAGACATAGCCCCTCTACACAAGGGAGGGAGCAAAGCATTGGCAAAGAATTATAGACCAGTTGCACTGACATCGCACATAATAAAAGTATTTGAGAGAGTGATTAGGAGTCAGGTCACCAATTTCATGGAGACCAATGACCTTCACAACCCAGGCCAACATGGATTTCGAGCGGGAAGATCGTGCCTCTCACAGCTACTTGAGCACTACGATAAAGTCACTGAGGCATTAGAAGAAAAACAGAATGCTGATGTGATATACACGGACTTCGCAAAGGCTTTCGATAAATGTGACCATGGCGTGATAGCACACAAAATGAAGTCAATGGGAATAACCGGTAAAGTAGGACGCTGGATACTCAGTTTTCTGTCAAACAGGACTCAGCGAGTAACGGTCAACCATATAAAATCTAGTCCAAGTGCAGTTAAAAGCTCTGTACCTCAGGGTACAGTCCTTGCACCGCTGCTTTTCCTTATTCTCATATCAGATATAGACAAAAATACAAGTCACAGCTTCGTATCATCCTTTGCAGATGACACAAAAATCAGTATGAAAATTACCTCGGCTGAAGACATTGAAAAACTTCAAGCTGATATTAATAAAGTTTTCGACTGGGCATCAGAAAATAACATGATGTTTAACAGTGATAAATTCCAGGTACTCAGGTACGGTAAAAATGAGGACCTTAAACATAATACAGAGTACAAAACACAATCAAATGTGCCCATAGTAGGAAAACAGCATGTAAAGGATTTGGGAATAATGATGTCTGACGACCTAACGTTTAGGGAGCATAACCAAGCAAATATTGCGACAGCCAGAAAAATGATAGGATGGATTACGAGAACTTTCAAATCCAGGGATCACATCACAATGCTTGTACTCTTCAAGTCACTTGTGCTGTCCCGTCTTGAGTACTGTTCAGTACTCACTTCCCCCTTCAGAGCAGGAGAGATTGCTGAAATAGAGGGAATACAGAGAACATATACAGCACGTATAGACGCGATAAAGCACCTAAATTATTGGGATCGTCTCAAAGCTCTCCAAATGTACTCACTAGAAAGAAGACGAGAGAGATATCAAATAATATACACCTGGAAGATACTGGAGGGCCAGGTCCCAAATCTACACAGTAAAATAACAACGTACTGGAGTGAACGATATGGAAGAAAATGCAGAATAGAACCAGTGAAGAGCAGGGGTGCCATAGGCACAATCAGAGAACACTGTATAAACATCAGAGGTCCGCGGTTGTTCAACGTCCTCCCAGCAAGCATAAGAAATATTGCCGGAACAACCGTGGACATCTTCAAGAGGAAACTAGATTTATTCCTCCAAGGAGTTCCGGACCAGCCGGGCTGTGGTGGGTATGTGGGCCTGCGGGCCGCTCCAAGCAACAGCCTAGTGGACCAAACTCTCACAAGTCAAGCCTGGCCTCGGGCCGGGCTTGGGGAGTAGAAGAACTCCCAAAACCCCATCAACCAGGTATCAACCAGGTAACCAGGTATGTATCGTGTAGCATGTATCGTGTGGCATGTATCGTGTAGCATGTATCGTGAAGCACGTATCATGAAGCAAGTATGGTGTAGCATGTATCGTGTAGCATGTATCGTGTATCATGTATCGTGTACCATGTACCATGAAGCACGACGTATCATAATCTTTATTAGCTATTTTCTAACTCCCACACTCCTGGGGTTGCTTCTAAATAATAATATTCCAATGGAATTTTCATATTAAACACCACATGTAAGTGATTCAGTTTCCAGTCTTAAACAATACAGCCAGAAAAATAGGGTAAGTATAGTACATTTTTTGGTGTGAAATTTCTTGGTGCTGATTTGTTTATAATGTGTAAGTTAAGCTGATTTACGTCAAGCTTAGATGATTTTTGTTTACTTTTTTGTAGCCAGGTTGCCATACTTATATATGGGGTGTAATGAGGTTGCCATACTTGTATATGGGGGTGTAGTGAGGTTGCCATACTTATATATGGGTGCAGTGAGGTTGCCATACTTGTATATGGGTGCAGTGAGGTTGCCATACTTGTATATGGGGTGTAGTGAGGTTGCCATACTTGTATATGGGGGTGTAGTGAGGTTGCCATACTTATATATGGGTGTAGTGAGGTTGCCATACTTGTATATGGGTGCAGTGAGGTTGCCATACTTGTATATGGGGTGTAGTGAGGTTGCCATACTTGTATATGGGGTGTAATGAGGTTGCCATACTTGTATATGGGGTGTAGTGAGGCTGCCATACTTGTATATGGGGGTGTAGTGAGGTTGCCATACTTATATATGGGTGTAGTGAGGTTGCCATACTTGTATATGGGTGCAGTGAGGTTGCCATACTTGTATAGGGGGTTGTAGTGAGGTTGCCATACTTGTATATGGGGTGTAATGAGGGTTGCCATACTTGTATATGGGGGTGTAGTGAGGCTGCCATACTTGTATATGGGGGTGTAGTGAGGTTGCCATACTTATATATGGGTGTAGTGAGGTTGCCATACTTGTATATGGGTGTAGTGAGGTTGCCATACTTGTATATGGGGGTGTAGTGAGGTTGCCATACTTGTATATGGGTGTAGTGAGGTTGCCATACTTGTATATGGGGTGTAGTGAGGTTGACATACTTACTTGTATATGGGTGTAGTAAGGTTGCCATACTTACTTGTATATGGGTGTAGAGAGGTTGCCATACTTACTTGTATATGGGTGTAGTGAGGTTGCCATTGAACCAGAGGATGAGGAACACAGAGTCGTCAGGTTTGTGGTCAAAGTCGCAGGGTAGAGCCGCCACTCCGCCCTCCACGGCCCGTACTGTAATGACCAATTAGACCCGGTTGGTACATGGTTGTGGACCACCGTAGTGGTGGTGTCAGAGGTACAGGAGGGTTACAGGTGATGTATTAGGTGGATGGTTGTGAAATATGATGTCATGGTACATAAGGGGTTTGTGGTTCAGGGTTGTTAAAATAGGGGGTCGAGGTTCAGGGTTGTTAAAATAGGGGTCGAGATTCAGGGTTGTTAAAATAGGGGGTCGAGATTCAGG
>WNGS01166516.1:0-12947 GCA_020271785.1 Procambarus virginalis
AAATGTTGCCTTCAACCATTTGAAATTTTGCATGATAGAAATCGAGAATTTCATAATAGCAATTATAAATAACCTGTGTTCTACTGGTCGCAGGTGTCTGGTATGGTCGTTGGTGTCTGGTATGGTCGTTGGTGTCTGGTATGGTCGTTGGTGTCTGGTATGGTCGTTGGTGTCTGGTATGGTCGTTGGTGTCTGGTATGGTCGCAGGTGTCTGGTATGGTCGCAGGTGTCTGGTATGGTCGTTGGTGTCTGGTATGGTCGTTGGTGTCTGGTATGGTCGTTGGTGTCTGGTATGGTCGCTGGTGTCTGGTATGGTCGCAGGTGTCTGGTATGGTCGTTGGTGTCTGGTATGGTCACTGGTGTCTGGTATGGTCGCTGGTGTCTGGTATGGTCGCAGGTGTCTGGTATGGTCGTTGGTGTCTGGTATGGTCACTGGTGTCTGGTATGGTCGCTGGTGTCTGGTATGGTCGCAGGTGTCTGGTATGGTCGTTGGTGTCTGGTATGGTCGCTGGTGTCTGGTATGGTCGTTGGTGTCTGGTATGGTCGCAGGTGTCTGGTATGGTCGTTGGTGTCTGGTATGGTCGCTGGTGTCTGGTATGGTCGTTGGTGTCTGGTATGGTCGCTGGTGTCTGGTATGGTCGCAGGTGTCTGGTATGGTCGTTGGTGTCTGGTATGGTCACTGGTGTCTGGTATGGTCGCTGGTGTCTGGTATGGTCGCAGGTGTCTGGTATGGTCGTTGGTGTCTGGTATGGTCGCTGGTGTCTGGTATGGTCGCTGGTGTCTGGTATGGTCGCAGGTGTCTGGTATGGTCGTTGGTGTCTGGTATGGTCACTGGTGTCTGGTATGGTCGCAGGTGTCTGGTATGGTCGTTGGTGTCTGGTATGGTCACTGGTGTCTGGTATGGTCACTGGTGTCTGGTATGGTCACTGGTGTCTGGTATGGTCACTGGTGTCTGGTATGGTCACTGGTGTCTGGTATGGTCGCAGGTGTCTGGTATGGTCGTTGGTGTCTGGTATGGTCACTGGTGTCTGGTATGGTCACTGGTGTCTGGTATGGTCACTGGTGTCTGGTATGGTCGCAGGTGTCTGGTATGGTCGTTGGTGTCTGGTATGGTCACTGGTGTCTGGTATGGTCACTGGTGTCTGGTATGGTCGTTGGTGTCTGGTATGGTCACTGGTGTCTGGTATGGTCGCAGGTGTCTGGTATGGTCGTTGGTGTCTGGTATGGTCACTGGTGTCTGGTATGGTCACTGGTGTCTGGTATGGTCACTGGTGTCTGGTATGGTCACTGGTGTCTGGTATGGTCACTGGTGTCTGGTATGGTCACTGGTGTCTGGTATGGTCGCAGGTGTCTGGTATGGTCGTTGGTGTCTGGTATGGTCACTGGTGTCTGGTATGGTCACTGGTGTCTGGTATGGTCACTGGTGTCTGGTATGGTCGCAGGTGTCTGGTATGGTCGTTGGTGTCTGGTATGGTCACTGGTGTCTGGTATGGTCACTGGTGTCTGGTATGGTCGTTGGTGTCTGGTATGGTCACTGGTGTCTGGTATGGTCGCAGGTGTCTGGTATGGTCGTTGGTGTCTGGTATGGTCACTGGTGTCTGGTATGGTCACTGGTGTCTGGTATGGTCACTGGTGTCTGGTATGGTCACTGGTGTCTGGTATGGTCACTGGTGTCTGGTATGGTCACTGGTGTCTGGTATGGTCGCAGGTGTCTGGTATGGTCGTTGGTGTCTGGTATGGTCACTGGTGTCTGGTATGGTCACTGGTGTCTGGTATGGTCACTGGTGTCTGGTATGGTCGCAGGTGTCTGGTATGGTCGTTGGTGTCTGGTATGGTCACTGGTGTCTGGTATGGTCACTGGTGTCTGGTATGGTCGTTGGTGTCTGGTATGGTCGCAGGTGTCTGGTATGGTCACTGGTGTCTGGTATGGTCGCTGGTGTCTGGTATGGTCGTTGGTGTCTGGTATGGTCGCTGGTGTCTGGTATGGTCGCAGGTGTCTGGTATGGTCGCAGGTGTCTGGTATGGTCACTGGTGTCTGGTATGGTCGTAGGTGTCTGGTATGGTCGTGGTGTCTGGTATGGTCGCAGGTGTCTGGTATGGTCGTTGGTGTCTGGTATGGTCGCAGGTGTCTGGTATGGTCGTTGGTGTCTGGTATGGTCGCAGGTGTCTGGTATGGTCACTGGTGTCTGGTATGGTCGTAGTGTCTGGTATGGTCGCTGGTGTCTGGTATGGTCACTGGTGTCTGGTATGGTCGTTGGTGTCTGGTATGGTCGTTGGTGTCTGGTATGGTCGTTGGTGTCTGGTATGGTCGTTGGTGTCTGGTATGGTCGTTGGTGTCTGGTATGGTCGTAGGTGTCTGGTATGGTCGCTGGTGTCTGGTATGGTCACTGGTGTCTGGTATGGTCGCAGGTGTCTGGTATGGTCGTTGGTGTCTGGTATGGTCACTGGTGTCTGGTATGGTCACTGGTGTCTGGTATGGTCACTGGTGTCTGGTATGGTCACTGGTGTCTGGTATGGTCACTGGTGTCTGGTATGGTCCTGGTGTCTGGTATGGTCGTAGGTGTCTGGTATGGTCGTTGGTGTCTGGTATGGTCGCTGGTGTCTGGTATGGTCACTGGTGTCTGGTATGGTCGCAGGTGTCTGGTATGGTCGTTGGTGTCTGGTATGGTCACTGGTGTCTGGTATGGTCGTTGGTGTCTGGTATGGTCGCTGGTGTCTGGTATGGTCGCTGGTGTCTGGTATGGTCGTTGGTGTCTGGTATGGTCGCAGGTGTCTGGTATGGTCGTTGGTGTCTGGTATGGTCACTGGTGTCTGGTATGGTCGTTGGTGTCTGGTATGGTCGCTGGTGTCTGGTATGGTCGTTGGTGTCTGGTATGTCGCAGGTGTCTGGTATGGTCGCTGGTGTCTGGTATGGTCGCTGGTGTCTGGTATGGTCGCAGGTGTCTGGTATGGTCGCTGGTGTCTGGTATGGTCGCTGGTGTCTGGTATGGTCGCAGGTGTCTGGTATGGTCACTGGTGTCTGGTATGGTCGTTGGTGTCTGGTATGGTCACTGGTGTCTGGTATGGTCGCTGGTGTCTGGTATGGTCACTGGTGTCTGGTATGGTCGTTGGTGTCTGGTATGGTCGTTGGTGTCTGGTATGGTCACTGGTGTCTGGTATGGTCGCTGGTGTCTGGTATGGTCACTGGTGTCTGGTATGGTCGCTGGTGTCTGGTATGGTCGTTGGTGTCTGGTATGGTTGCAGGTGTCTAGGTATGGTCGCAGGTGTCTGGTATGGTCGTTGGTGTCTGGTATGGTCGCTGGTGTCTGGTATGGTCGTTGGTGTCTGGTATGGTCGTTGGTGTCTGGTATGGTCGCAGGTGTCTGGTATGGTCGCTGGTGTCTGGTATGGTCGCAGGTGTCTGGTATGGTCGCTGGTGTCTGGTATGGTCGCTGGTGTCTGGTATGGTCGTTGGTGTCTGGTATGGTCGCAGGTGTCTGGTATGGTCGCTGGTGTCTGGTATGGTCGCTGGTGTCTGGTATGGTCGTTGGTGTCTGGTATGGTCGTAGGTGTCTGGTATGGTCGCAGGTGTCTGGTATGGTCGCTGGTGTCTGGTATGGTCGTAGGTGTCTGGTATGGTCGCTGGTGTCTGGTATGGTCGCTGGTGTCTGGTATGGTCGTTGGTGTCTGGTATGGTCGCTGGTGTCTGGTATGGTCGTTGGTGTCTGGTATGGTCGTTGGTGTCTGGTATGGTCGCAGGTGTCTGGTATGGTCGTTGGTGTCTGGTATGGTCGCTGGTGTCTGGTATGGTCGTTGGTGTCTGGTATGGTCGTTGGTGTCTGGTATGGTCGTAGGTGTCTGGTATGGTCGTTGGTGTCTGGTATGGTCGTTGGTGTCTGGTATGGTCGCTGGTGTCTGGTATGGTCGCTGGTGTCTGGTATGGTCGTTGGTGTCTGGTATGGTCGTTGGTGTCTGGTATGGTCGCTGGTGTCTGGTATGGTCGCTGGTGTCTGGTATGGTCGTTGGTGTCTGGTATGGTCGCTGGTGTCTGGTATGGTCGCAGGTGTCTGGTATGGTCGCAGGTGTCTGGTATGGTCGTTGGTGTCTGGTATGGTCGCAGGTGTCTGGTATGGTCGTTGGTGTCTGGTATGGTCACTGGTGTCTGGTATGGTCGCTGGTGTCTGGTATGGTCGCAGGTGTCTGGTATGGTCGCAGGTGTCTGGTATGGTCACTGGTGTCTGGTATGGTCGCAGGTGTCTGGTATGGTCGTTGGTGTCTGGTATGGTCGCAGGTGTCTGGTATGGTCGCAGGTGTCTGGTATGGTCACTGGTGTCTGGTATGGTCGTTGGTGTCTGGTATGGTCGCAGGTGTCTGGTATGGTCGTTGGTGTCTGGTATGGTCGCAGGTGTCTGGTATGGTCGCTGGTGTCTGGTATGGTCGTTGGTGTCTGGTATGGTCACTGGTGTCTGGTATGCTCGCAGGTGTCTGGTATGGTCGTTGGTGTCTGGTATGGTCGCAGGTGTCTGGTATGGTCGTTGGTGTCTGGTATGGTCGCTGGTGTCTGGTATGGTCGCAGGTGTTTGGTATGGTCGTTGGTGTCTGGTATGGTCGTTGGTGTCTGGTATGGTCGCTGGTGTCTGGTATGGTCGTTGGTGTCTGGTATGGTCGCTGGTGTCTGGTATGGTCGCTGGTGTCTGGTATGGTCGTTGGTGTCTGGTATGGTCGTTGGTGTCTGGTATGGTCGCTGGTGTCTGGTATGGTCGTTGGTGTCTGGTATGGTCGCTGGTGTCTGGTATGGTCGCTGGTGTCTGGTATGGTCGTTGGTGTCTGGTATGGTCGTTGGTGTCTGGTATGGTCGCTGGTGTCTGGTATGGTCGTTGGTGTCTGGTATGGTCGTTGGTGTCTGGTATGGTCACTGGTGTCTGGTATGGTCGCTGGTGTCTGGTATGGTCGTTGGTGTCTGGTATGGTCGTTGGTGTCTGGTATGGTCGCTGGTGTCTGGTATGGTCGCTGGTGTCTGGTATGGTCGCTGGTGTCTGGTATGGTCGTTGGTGTCTGGTATGGTCGTTGGTGTCTGGTATGGTCGCAGGTGTCTGGTATGGTCGCTGGTGTCTGGTATGGTCGTTGGTGTCTGGTATGGTCGTTGGTGTCTGGTATGGTCGCAGGTGTCTGGTATGGTCGCTGGTGTCTGGTATGGTCGTTGGTGTCTGGTATGGTCGCAGGTGTCTGGTATGGTCGCAGGTGTCTAGGTATGGTCGCAGGTGTCTGGTATAGTCGCAGGTGTTTGGTATGGACGCTGGTGTCTGGTATGGTTGCAGGTATCTAGGTATGGTCGCAGGTGTCTGGTATGGTCGCAGGTGTTTGGTATGGTCGCTGGTGTCTGGTATGGTCGCAGGTGTCTGGTATGGTCGCAGGTGTCTAGGTATGGTCGCAGGTGTCTAGGTATGGTCGCAGGTGTCTGGTATGGTCGCAGGTGTCTGGTATGGTTGCTGGTGTCTTGGATGGTCTCAGGTGCCTGGTATGGTCGCAGGTGTCTGGTATGGTCGCAGGTGTCTAGGTATGGTCGAACGTGTCTGGTATGGTCGCAGGTGTCTGGTATGGTCGCAGAAGTCTGGTATGGTCGCAGGTGTCTAGGTATGGTCGCAGGTGTCTAGGTATGGTCGCAGGTGTCTAGGTATGGTCGCAGGTGTCTAGGTATGGTCGCAGGTGTCTAGGTATGGTCGCAGGTGTCTAGGTATGGTCGCAGGTGTCTAGGTATAGTCGCAGTTGTCTGGTATGGTCGCAGGTGTCTAGGTATGGTCGCAGGTGTCTAGGTATGGTCGCAGGTGTCTAGGTATGGTCGCAGGTGTCTAGGTATGGTCGCAGGTGTCTAGGTATGGTCGCAAGTGTCTAGGTATGGTCGCAGGTATCTAGGTATGGTCGCAGGTGTCTGGTATGGTCGCAGGTGTCTAGGTATGGTCGCAGGTGTCTGGTATGGTCGCAGGTGTCTGGTATGGTCGCAGATGTCTGGTATGGTCGCAGGTGTCTAGGTATGGTCGCAGGTGTCTGGTATGGTCGCAGGTGTCTGGTGTGCTCGCAGGTGTCTGGTATGGTCGCAGGTGTCTAGGTATGGTCGCAGGTGTCTTGGATGGTCGCTTGTGTCTTGGATGGTCGCAGGTGTCTGGTATGGTCGCAGGTGTCTGGTGTGCTCGCAGGTGTCTGGTATGGTCGCAGATGTCTGGTATGGTCGCAGGTGTCTAGGTATGGTCGCAGGTGTCTGGTGTGCTCGCAGGTGTCTGGTATGGTCGCAGATGTCTGGTATGGTCGCAGGTGTCTAGGTATGGTCGCAGGTGTCTGGGATGGTCGCTGGTGTCTTAGATGGTCGCAGGTATCTGGTATGGTCGCAGGTATCTGGTATGGTCGCTGGTGTCTTAGATGGTCGCAGGTGTCTGGTATGGTCACTGGTGTCTGGTATGGTCGCAGGTGTCTAGGTATGGTCGCAGGTGTCTGGTATGGTCGCAGGTATCTGGTATGGTCGCAGGTGTCTGGTATGGTCGCAGGTATCTGGTATGGTCGCTGGTGTCTTAGATGGTCGCAGGTGTCTGGTATGGTCGCAGGTATCTGGTATGGTCGTAGGTGTCTAGGTATGGTCGCAGGTGTCTGGTATGGTCGCTGGTGTCTGGTATGGTCGCTGGTGTCTGGTATGGTCGTTGGTGTCTGGTATGGTCGCTGGTGTCTGGTATGGTCGCTGGTGTCTGGTATGGTCGTAGGTGTCTGGTATGGTCGTAGGTGTCTGGTATGGTCGTAGGTGTCTGGTATGGTCGTAGGTGTCTGGTATGGTCGTAGGTGTCTGGTATGGTCGTTGGTGTCTGGTATGGTCGTAGGTGTCTGGTATGGTCGCTGGTGTCTGGTATGGTCGCTGGTGTCTGGTATGGTCGCTGGTGTCTGGTATGGTCGCTGGTGTCTGGTATGGTCGCTGGTGTCTGGTATGGTCGTAGGTGTCTGGTATGGTCGTAGGTGTCTGGTATGGTCGTAGGTGTCTGGTATGGTCGTAGGTGTCTGGTATGGTCGTAGGTGTCTGGTATGGTCGTTGGTGTCTGGTATGGTCGTAGGTGTCTGGTATGGTCGCTGGTGTCTGGTATGGTCGCTGGTGTCTGGTATGGTCGCTGGTGTCTGGTATGGTCGCTGGTGTCTGGTATGGTCGCTGGTGTCTGGTATGGTCGTAGGTGTCTGGTATGGTCGCAGGTGTCTGGTATGGTCGTAGGTGTCTGGTATGGTCGTAGGTGTCTAGGTATGGTCGCATGTGTCTGGTATGGTCGTAGGTGTCTGGTATGGTCGTAGGTGTCTGGTATGGTCGCAGGTGTCTGGTATGGTCGCAGGTGTCCGGTATGGTCGCTGGTGTCTAGGATGGTCACAGGTGTCTGGTATGGTCGCAGGTGTCTGGTATGGTCGCTGGTGTCTAGGTATGGTCGCAGGTGTCTGGGATGGTCGCTGGTGTCTTGGATGGTCGCAGGTATCTGGTATGGTCGCAGGTGTCTGGTATGGTCGCAGGTGTCTGGTGTGCTCGCAGGTGTCTGGTGTGCTCGCAGGTGTCTGGTATGTTCGCTGGTGTCTGCTATGCTCGCATGTGTCTGGTATGGTCGCAGGTGTCTGGTATGCTCGCAGGTGTCTGGTATGGTCGCAGGTGTCTGGTATGGTCGCTGGTGTCTAGGATAGTCACTCAGAGTTCAGTTGCCTGTAAATCCCATCCGGCCCCTTGGAACACGGTGCGTTCATCATGACTGTAAACAGATAACGCTCATCTGTAAACGCTCGCCTCCCATCAGAAGAGAAAGGTAAACTCACAGCTGAGAGCTTGGTAGGTGTTTGGGTTAGCAGAGCAGCACCTGTACGGGCGATCTGTCACTTCACTCGGGGAACAATGCAGTTGAGGCCCCGCCAGTAAGAGGCGGGCATCCTTTGCCCTTGTTGGGGGGTCAGAGACTGAGAGTAATAATGCAGGATAGCTGTGCGGGGGATGGTTATCATTTGTTTGCAGGAGCTGTTGTCGAGATCTCGCGCGCGTGTGTGTGTGTGTGTGTGTGTGTGTGTGTGTGTGGTGTGTGTGTGTGTGGTGTGTACTCACCTATATGTACTCACCTATATGTGTCTGCAGGATCGAGCATTGACTCTTGGATCCCGCCTTTCGAGCATCAGTTGTTTACAGCAATGACTCCTATCCCATTTCCCTATCATACCTGGTTTTAAAATTATGAATAGTATTGGCTTCCACAACCTGTTCCTTAAGTGCATTCCATTTTCCCACTACTCTCACGCTAAAAGAAAACTTCCTAACATCTCTGTGACTCATCTGAGTTTCTAACTTCCATCCATGTCCCCTCGTTCTGTTACTATTCCGTGTGAACATTTCGTCTATGTCCACTCTGTCAATCCCTCTGAGTATTTTATACGTTCCTATCATGTCCCCCCTCTCCCTTCTTCTTTCTAGTGTCGTAAGGCATAGTTCCCCAGGCGCTCCTCATACCCCATCCCTCGTAGCTCTGGGACGAGTCTCGTTGCAAACCTCTGAACCTTTTCCAGTTTCATTATGTGCTTCTTTAGATGGGGACTCCATGATGAGGCGGCATACTCTAAGACTGGCCTCACGTAGGCAGTGTAAAGAGCCCTAAATGCCTCCTTACTTAGGTTTCTGAATGATGTTCTAACTTTTGCCAGTGTAGAGTACGCTGCTGTCGTTATCCTATTTATATGTGCCTCAGGAGATAGATTAGGTGTTACGTCCACACCCAGGTCTCTTTCGCGCGTCGTCACAGGTAGGCTGTTCCCCTTCATTGTGTACTGTCCCTTTGGTCTCCTATCTCCTAGTCCCATTTCCATAACTTTACATTTGCTCGTGTTGAATTCCAGTAGCCATTTCTCTGACCATCTCTGCAACCTGTTCAGGTCCTCTTGGAGGATCCTGCAATCCTCATCTGTCACAACTCTTCTCATCAACTTTGCGTCATCCGCAAACATCGACATGTAGGACTCTACACCCGTAAACATGTCGTTAACATATACAAGAAATAGAATTGGTCCCAGCACCGATCCTTGTGGTACTCCACTTGTTACTGTTCGCCAGTCCGACTTCTCGCCCCTTACCGTAACTCTTTGGCTCCTTCCTGTTAGGTAGTTCCTTATCCATGCTAGGACCTTTCCCCTACCCCCGCCTGCCTCTCGAGTTTGAATAGCAGTCTCATGTGCGGTACTGTATCAAAGGCTTTTTGGCAGTCCAGAAATATGCAGTCTGCCCAACCATCTCTGTCCTGTCTTATCCTCGTTATTTTATCATAGAATTCCAGAAGGTTGTTAGGCACGATTTCCCTGTCCAGAACCCATGTTGATGCTTGTTCACAAACCTAATGTTCTCCAGGTGTGCAACCAGTCGTAGCCTAATTATTCTTTCCAGTATTTTACAGGGGATGCTTGTCAGTGATACAGGTCTATAGTTAAGTGCCTCCTCCCTATCGCCTTTCTTGAAGATCGGCACGACATTTGCCTTCTTCCAGCAACTGGGCAATTCTCCCGACATAAGTGACTCATTAAAGATCATTGCCAGAGGCACGCTGAGGGCCTGCGCTGCTTCTTTTAGTATCCACGGTGATACTTTGTCTGGTCCTACTGCTTTAGATGCATCTAGAGTTGTCAACTGTTTCATTACCTCCTCTACTGTCACCTCTATATCTGATAGTCTTTCATCTAGGGTAACCCCTTCCAACAATGGGAGCTGCTCGGGCTCGGTAGTGAACACTCCATGGAAACTGGCATTCAGTGCCTCACAGATTTCCTTGTCACTTTCAGTATATGTCCCCTCTGCCTTCCTTAGTCTTGTCACTTGGTCGTTCACCGACATTTTTCTTCTTATATGACTGTGTAGTAGCTTAGGTTGTTTTTTCGCTTTGATTGCAATATCGTTCTCATAGTCCCTTTCCGATGTCCGTCTGATGTTAATGTAATCGTTCCTAGCTCTGTTGCATCTGATCCTGTTGTCCTCTGTCCTTTGTCTTCTGTATTTCCTCCACTCCCGCCTGCTGGCCATTTTTGCTTCCTGACACTGTCTATTAAACCATGGGTTATTATATTCCTTCTTATTTTTTCCCTTTACTGTTGGTATAAATCTCTCTTCGGCCTCTTGGCATTTCTGTATGACTAGGTCCATCATATCTTGGACTGTTTTTCCTCTAATTTCTTCCTCCCACTGCACTTCTCCCAGATAGTCCCTTATCCTCCTATAGTCCCCTTTCCTGTAGTCAACTCTCCTTTCCCAGATCTCTTGTCCCATGGTCACAAGTTTGAATTCCATCATGTAGTCAAAGACTAGGACACAATGGTCACTGGCCCCTAGAGGTATTTCATGCTCCAAATTCTCGATATCTTCTACGTTCTGGGTGAAAATCAGGTCTAATAGGCTCGGTGCATCTCCTCCTCTTTCCCTTGTGTCTTCCTTCACATGCTGTGTTAGGAAATTCCTGTCTATAACATCTACTAATTTTGCTCCCACGTTTCGTCCCCTCCATGGGGATTCCTTGATTCCCAATTATCTCTCCATGATTTAGGTCCCCATGATCAGCAGCTTCGCTCTCATTCTGTGGGCTAGTGTTGCTGCCTTCTGCAGTTCATCTATGCATGCCTTGTTGTTGTCATCATACTCCTGTCTGGGTCTTCTACTGTTTGGTGGGGGATTGTAGATTACCAAGATCACAATCTTCCTCCCATCTACTGTCAAAGTTCCATGTATGAAGCTTGTGCACTCATTGGTAACCCGATTTCCCAGGTCTTCAAACTTCCATTTCCGCTTTATTAGGAGTGCCACTCCCCTCCCTGTCTCTGTGTCCTCTCTTTTTTATCACCTGGTACCTTCAGGAAAGATTGCATCTGAGATCATGTCATTAATTTAGTTTCCACAATTGCAACTATGTCAGGATTTGCCTCACTCTTTTTTTTATCTCTTCTGCTTTATTAGATACCCCATCAGCATTGGTGTACCAAACCTTGAGATTCTTCATGGAAACTCCTGTACCAGAGTTCTCCCTTCTCTGGGGGCCTGGGGGGTGTCTGGGGGGTGACTGGGGGCAGGGGGGACCTGGGGGATCTGGGGGTGTCTGGGGGATGACTGGGGGCGGGGAGGATCCGGGGGGTGTCCGGGGGATCCGGGGGGTGTCTGGGGGGGTCCGGGGGGTGTATGGGGGGGTGAAAGAGGTCGGGAGGGGTGCTTGGGGGGTTAATGGGGGCTGGGCTTCTAGGAAGGTAGGTAGGAGGGTTTGGGGTAGGGCCTGGGTAGGTAGGTCTGGAGTAGGAAGGGCATAGAAGGGCATAGAGGGTTGAGGATAGCGTAAGGTTGGGAGTCAGATAGAGGTTGAGAGGTCGGGAGGGGGAAGGATAGAGAGGGTGGGGGAACTCCCACCCCCCTCGCAAGGGTGGGGGGTCACATGGAAGGAGAGGGGATGAGGAGGGGTGAGGGCTGGGTAGGTTTGGGGGTTGAGGGGATGAGGGCTGGGTGGGTTTTGGGGTTGAGGGGATGAGGGCTGGGTGGGTTTTTGGGGGTTGAGGGAATGAGGGCTGGACGGGGTTTGGGGGGTTGAGGTGATGAGGGGGTCCTTGGAATGTGGATGAAATTGACTGCAGTGGGGTCAGAGGGGTCAAGGGAGGTGTTGGGGATATAAGCAGGGCAAGGTCTGATTTGGGGAGGGAGTAACCTGAGAAGCAGTTGTGAGAAGCTGGTTATCCTGGGGTGGATTTGCAGTGGGGTGTGTACCTATGCTCAAATGGGAAGGGTTGTATCGTGGGAGTTTGCTTGCTCTGTGGGCTACCTGCTCCTCCTTCGTCATGAACTTGTCAATATATACATTGTAGTAATTTTCGCTATCTCTGAGTAAGTGTTTGTGATGCAGTATGTAGTCCACTGCCTCTTCGTTGTGAACTGCACCAGGACAGGTCGTTTCCTGTTACAGTTGTATGGTCCAATGCGGCGGTGGACTTCCACTTCATTCCCTGCCATATGGGCTCTCATGTCCCTCAAAATCCCCTGTAGCTCCAAATCCTCAATCTCCATCCTTTCCTGCCTGGATGGTGCCCTGACTTCAAGCAATCCATGATTATGATTGTCCTCTTCTCAGGTCAGGGTCATGCTGGTAGCCCCCTCCCTGGCTGACCCCCACCCCTCCCACTCCCGCTACTCCACCTACTCCTACTACCCCTCCCTGCCAAGCCTCCCCCATGCCTGCCAAATTCATTAGCAAGCCTAGTTATTTCTCCTTGCCATTCTACCCTGCTCTTTCTGATTTCCTCTTGAATATAATCCATAAACTCTTGTTTGAGTCTTTGAACCTCGTCCTGTATCTTGTTAAAGATTTCACTTTTGATCCCCTGGATTAGATCACCTACCCAGACATCCCTCTTCTCTACAAATTCCCAATCATCTTCTCCACAAACCTATCTTCTTCAATCATAATACTGCTGGACCTAGACGCCCTTCCTGACCTAGTCATTGCTATAATCCAACCTTACCCACAGGGAGGCTCCAAGTATCTTACCGTCCTGCTAACACAATAGGTGAGTGATTTCCAACGGTCTCCCACGTGGTGATGGGGTGCTGCCGGGGGATGAGGTCACGGTCAGAGAGTGAGGTCACGGTCAGAGGTCGGTGAGGCCCGCTCCACGCTGTACACTGCCACAGTATTTCACTATTTTCAAATACGCTACTTATACTGTTTTTCTTCACTACCTTATGGCTTTGGTCAAACCCCAACGGTTTTTTCATTCACTTGTACACACTTTTTCACTTCGAAGTTGCCTGATTACCCCTCCCACTCCATTAGTAAACCAGGAGCTCCCAAACCCACGTCCATCCAACGCGATGGTCACAACTCAACGTGTGTGTGTGTGTGTGTGTGTGTGTGTGTGTGTGTGTGTGTGTGGTGTGTGGTGTGTGTGTGTGTGTGTGTGTGTGT
>WNGS01166517.1:2610-17281 GCA_020271785.1 Procambarus virginalis
TATTTAAGTCGTTTCGTTCATTATTTACAATTTTTTTTAATCATTGTTATTTGTCATTATATTCAAATACACTTAGTAACATGTGGTAATATTTGTTTGTGAATAATTGTAAACAAACAGCAAAGGACCAGTAATTATTTCTTTTATGGAGGGTTCTGTAAAATTTTTCTCTACTGTTTGACACGTGATTTATCAGATGCTTCCCTAAGTGTGAGGATATGGCCCAGCCAATAATCATTAGCAGTTGCAAGAAAATCGTGGAATATCTGCACTATCTACTTGTGGAGCAATCATTGAGATCAATCATTGACATCATTTTACACAAAATTGTCAGTGTATGTCTTTTAAAATTCGTATTTTTTTATATTATTAAGCAATTTGAATTTTCTTTAACATATTATATTCTTTGTATACAGCCTAGCACTTTAGAAAGAGCAAATTAAAATATCAAATTATATAATGAATTACCTTTATAGGATATGCTTCCTCGTTATACAAATTCATGCCTGTTTCTAATTTTTATGATTACATGTATGTGTGCTTGCATGGCACAACTTCGCTACTTGTCATCCATTGTGTGTCTAGTTTGGAGTCTCTGGATTTGTCTTGGAATGAATTGTCTAAAGAGATCATCAGTTTTGACCTGGGTCATATGGATCTCTTGTAATTGAGTAAATAGTCGAACAGGACCAGACCTGGGGTACCTTTACACAGGGGGAGTAAATTTTGGTTGATAGTTTGGTGGGAGGGGCAGAGGGAGGGCCCTTCTCCTCAAAACTATTGGATTTTACTACAGCCCCTATTTTTCCCCCCTTCTGAGACATTGTCTCTTTCGCTGGACGCATTGGAAACCAAACAACGACTCTGGCACGCGCACCTATTCCATTACCGATCAGGTATGTTTCCAAAAAGGCAGAAATGCCTAGCTTCTGCCATTGGTCAACAGGTGATTATGTCACGGAATCCTGAAGAGCATGTGGACTGCCCCAAGGCGTCATTCAGACTCCAGACTTCAAGGAGAGAAGACGCTGCCCAACCAGAGATCAGGGCCAGAAAATTCTCACATAAGGTTGCGGTAAAACTGCTCTTTTGAATCGTTAAGTCACTCAGACCCGAATCACTGGTAAATTTTGTGGAGCGATCGGATTATATTGAGTATTAGAGGACCAGGAGGAAACGACAATTCATGTAAATAAATTGAAACATTATCATGCTAGAGAAGAATTACAACTGCCTTCAGCGGGTCTAGTTCCTGACTCAGCAGTACTGACTCATGGCTTCACCGACGAGTCAGGGGATGAGGATGACCCTCTGTCATCGCTCATCAGTAGTCAGGTGCAGTCTCGCCACCCTATGGTGACGAGATCTCGCCACCCTATGGTGACGAGATCTCGCGCTGTACAGTAAAGTAACTACCTTAGTTAGTATATTTAGTATTCATTAGATTTTCCTGTAGAGGCAATGAGGTGAACTATTACTATACTTGACTCGGGTAGCACCTTTTACTGCTGGGGTTCCACCTCCACCAAACCAGAGTATATATATGCTTCCGCTGTGTTGTGTCTGTCTGTTCCCAGGNTATATATATATATATTATATATATATATATATATATATATATTATATAATATATATATATATATATATATATTTTAAATATGACCGAAAAAGTAAGATTAATAATTCTAACACGAATTTTCTCGATTTTCCTTATGTTTCTTTTTACAGGTAATGGTAAATAAAAAATCAATTCTCCAAAATTCATTTTTATTTCTAGTCTGACGCGACACTTGAGCGCGTTTCGTAAAACTTATTACATTTTCAGAGACTTTAGTTTATCCACACACAACTTATGACTGAAACAGCATTGGCTCTTATACCTGCATTTGGGTGAGGTGATGTAATACAATAGTGGGGGTGAAAAGCAAACTTTCAACAAAACACAGAACACGGAAACAATGGGTATAGAGTTGCAGAAGTTTGGTAAAGATAGAACTGCAGAAGGCCTATTGGCCCATATTTCTTGATGTTTCTATATTGGAGCGGAGTCTTGAAGTGGGTAGAATATAGTCGTGCGTTAATTGGCTGTTGATTGCTGGTGTTGACTTTTTGATGTGTAGTGCCTCGCAGATGTCAAGCCGCCTGCTGTCGCTGTATCTATCAAAGATTTCTGTGTTGTTTGCTAAGATTTCTCTGGTGATGGTTTGGTTGTGGGAAGAGAATATATTTTCCCTAATGGAGCCCTGTTGCTTATGCATCGTTAAACGCCTGGAAAGAGATGTTGTTGTCTTGCCTATATACTGAGTTTTTTGAGGCTTACAGTCCCCAAGAGGGCATTTGAAGGCATAGACGACGTTTGTCTCTTTTAGAGCGTTCTGCTCCGTGTCTGGAGAGTTTCTCATGAGTAGGCTGGCCGTTTTCTTGGTTTTATAGTAAATCGTTAGTTGTATCTTCTGTATTTTGTCTGTAGGGATAACATTTCTATTAACAATATCTTTCAGGACCCTTTCCTCCGTTTTATGAGTTGTGGAAAAGAAGTTCCTGTAAAATAGTCTAATAGGGGGTATAGGTGTTGTATTAGTTGTCTCTTCAGAGGTTTCATGGCGTTTCAATTTCCTTCTTATGATGTCTTCAATGAAACCATTGTAGAAGCCGTTGTTGACTAGGACCTGCCTTACCCTACAGAGTTCTTCGTCGACTTGCTTCCATTCTGAGCTGTGGCTGAGAGCACAGTCGACATAAGCGTTAACAACACTCCTCTTGTACCTGTCTGGGCAGTCACTGTTGGCATTTAGGCACATTCCTATGTTTGTTTCCTTAGTGTAGACTGCAGTGTGGAAACCTCTGCTCCTTTCCATGACTGTTACATCTAGGAAGGGCAGCTTTCCATCCTTCTCCATCTCGTAAGTGAAACGCAACACAGAATTCTGCTCAGATGCCTCCTTCAGCTCCTGCAGATGTCTGACATCAGGTACCTGTGTAAAAATGTCGTCAACATACCTACAGTATATGGCCGATTTCAAGTTCATGTCGACTAAGACCTTTTGCTCGATGGTACCCATGTAGAAGTTCGCAAACAGGACACCTAGGAGAGAACCCATGGCGACCCCATCTACTTGCTTATACATGTGCCCATCCGGGCTCAAGAAGGGTGCCTCTTTAGTACAAGCTTGGAGTACTTTCCTCAGAATGTTTCTGGTATGTCAAGAGGAGTACAGGCTGGATCACGATACACTGTCTGCTATCATCCCGATTGTTTCATCCACAGGTATGTTGGTAAACAGTGATTCTACGTCCAACGAGGCTCTAATCCCTGTGGCCCATGTTCCCCGCAGTAAGTCAACAAATTCCTTTGGAGACTTCAGGCTGAAGGCTTAAGGGACTTAAGGAGTCAGCAAGCCGTTGAGTTGTTTCGCCAGTATGTATGTAGGTGTGGGTATCTGGCTGATGATTGGTCGAAGTGGGTTTCCAGGCTTGTGTGTCTTGACATTTCCATATGCGTATCCAGGTTTATATTCCCCAATAATTTTTGGCAGGTGGAGTCCGATTTCTTGGCGTTCTCAGTTTCGATCAATTTGTTGACCTTTGCTTTCAATTCGGCTGTAGTGTCCTTTGTTACCCTTTGCAATTTAGTTTGGTTAGAGAGAATGAGGTTCATTTTCACCAGATGTTCGTCTTTTTTAAGAATTAGGTGTCTTGACATTACCATGTTGCTTTACACAGGACCACATTTGTGGACAGGGGTTACTCTAGCTTTTTTTTTAGAATATCTGGAAAGGTTTGGAGTTCAAGTGACTTGTTGAAGAGCAATACTATAGCAGGGCTAAAGATCTGGAGACTTTTTTGCAAATTAAAGTTGGTATTTCCTTAAGGGCACTAGACTTTGTTTTAAGGGAAAGGATAATCTCATTGACGTCAGTGGAATTAGTAGGCTTTAGGTACAGAAACTGTGGATAGTTACCTGTAAGAAATCCTTAACATCAGTAATGGAAGATGGAATATCATTGCCAGGGATGGCCAATGGAAGAGAAGAACCTATTGAACTCAATAGCAGAATCAGAGGCTGAAAGCTGACCCTCGTTATTGGACAGGAGTGTTGGTTTGTTATTTAAATCTTCTTTGATCCCAATATTTGTGAAATTGTGCTCCAAGTTTTTTTAATGTTGCTCTTTATTTGGGTAAATTTATCTTCGTAGTATTTAGTTTTGGCTCGTCTAATTATCTTAGATAGCAATAAGGAGTAATTCTTTGAGAATTCTTTAGAGACGGTTCCTAACCTATATTTCTTCTCAAGGTCATTTTTTTATAATGGATTTAAGTATTCCCTTTGTAAGCCAGGGATTATTAAACCTTTTGGTTGTGACTTGTTTTGTAAGCATAGGACAGTGGGTGTTATAAAAGCTAAGAGTTTTTTTAAGAAAAGATTGCACTGCTAGGTTGATGTCCCCCTATGTTACCTAACTCGGACTCCCAGTTGACATTATCAGCAGCAGTTATAAAATCGTCTATAGCAGTTTCATTGTGCAGCCTAAAACTTAACTCCCTTGACTCTAGAGGTGGTTTGTTAATGTTAGTTAAGAGAAATGTGGGGTAATGGTCTGTAGTGCTATCGGTGATTATACCTGAAGTAACCGGAGAGGATATGTTGGTCCAGATGTGATCTAGAGTCGTGGTAGTACTATCAGTGATTCTAGTAGGTCTAGTGATTAAGGGTATGAGGAAGCAGGAATTCATACAGTTGAGAAAGCTAACAGCAGTAGGGTGTTCAGGCTCGCAGAGGTCAACAATAAAGTCCCCTGCGATAATTAGATGGTTTTCGTTCAGTTTGTTATCGAGTATTAGATTTCTAAGGTTTAAGTTGAATTCAGACACATCCGTGTTAGGAATTATATAGACTGCACCCACAGACAGGACAGACTCGGCTCCCTTGACTTTGAAACTGGCGAAGATATACTCCCCACAGCAGTCTCTAGTTCTAATTACTTTTAAGCATGTTACTTCTTGGTGGAAGTAAAGAGCAGTACCACCTCCTCTCTGAATTTGACGACAGTTGTGAATTGCCGAGTAGTTAGGCATGTTAAAGAGTTGAGTAGTATCCTCTTTCAACCACGTTTCAGTAAGTATAATAAAAGAGAATTTGTTGTCAATAGTTTCAATCAAGGCACTAACATCATCGAAGTGTTTACCTAGGGATCTAACGTTCAAGTTGATTACAGAGATATTGTGATTATGTGTTAATAAATTATTTACATCATGTGCTGTAAAATATCTGCAATTTAGATCATTAAAGTAATGATTGTCATAGATAGTGGATAAGAGGTTTAGTTCTGGGTCTATACTTGTCTGCATAAAAAGGCTGGTTGCAGGAAAACAAGGCAAGAAAGACAAATTACAAAATAGAATTATGATAAAAAAGGGGAAAAACATATAAACAAGACTATACAAAACAAACACAAAAAACAAAAAAGATAAAAATGAGGTAGCTTACAAGGGGCTTACAAGTACTCTCAGGTACACTGTAAGTAATAATTTGCATTATTGAGGCACAGGCAAAGCCAGGGGTACAATGGAGTAAGAGAGTATGGCGAGGCTAGGCAACCTAGGTAAAAATGAAATCAAAGAAAAAAGTTGAATAATAAACATAGGCAAATTTAAGCTAAAGATTATTAACTATAAGTAGTTTAGTTATGATCGTATAATTAATAAGACCTATAGAAATATATAGGCACTCAGTTAATTAAGTCCAGAAAGTGACTAGTAAAAGATAAATTAAAAATTAATTTAAAAAGTAACAAAGAAACATTAGGATACCTAGCCCGCACTAGGTGACAAGGGGGTTAATTATGTTGACTCATTGGGAGTGATAATAAAGTGAGACAAACCACATTGGTTGAGGAAAGTGTTGAGGTTATCCTCATTAGCAATTGTAAACATTTTACCTACAGCGGTCTTTCTCACTTTGATCAAGCTATCTCTAACGAAGCACTGATGAATCGCATCCGGGTTTTGATGACGGATTTGACGCAGGCGGTAGAAGAGGTGCTGTCTTTTTCTAGTTAAGCACTCGTTGATGTAGATTCCCTTTCGTTGGGATGCAGCTGTCCAGATAAGATGTGATTTCGTGGACTGGGAGGTCAATTTCAGGCGAATTTTACGCTGGTTTTGTCCGATGGGTTCATTTTGCCTACTCTGTAGGCAGCAATAATGTTTGTTTTGTCTAGAGAGACCTGCAATTCTTATTTTAAGAGATCTTGAACAATTTCAATACACTTTTCACCTTCGCTTTCCTCTGGAATAGCTTGGGACGACACAACTACAGAGTCAAGCAGTTTTTGCTGATCTTGTTCATCCTGGGTGACGGAACGTTGGGCGAATAATGTATTGATACATGCAGTCATTTTGCTGAGAGCTTCCTCTTGTTTTTTATGGCTTCATCAGATTTCAGACGAATGTTTTCCTCACGGAGACCATTCAAGTCATGCTGGAGTTGATCTCGGCTAGCCCTTAAGTTTCTAATATCCTTGCGGAGGAGGGTTATTTCTTGTTGTTGTTGATGGAGGTTCGAACAGTTTGCTTGATTTTCAGATTGAAGAGTCAAGATAATCGTATTTTGAGCCTCAAGGACTGAGCACAACTTTTTGAACCACTGGTTATCAGCCCAGTTAGGGAAATCCGGTGAGGGACCAGAAGCACGCTTGAATCTCGTAAACTGGGATGTAAGAGTGGTAATAGGAGAGGATTGAGAGGACAACCCTCCCTGGCTCAATAGGGTGGAGGGGAGGGCAGCACCGCCGGCACAGGCCCTAGAGCTTCCAGAGGGAGAAACACGATGACTGTCAGTGTTTGTCGTGATGGATGCCTTGTTAGGGGCTTCGTTGATCATCATATTTACCTGTACAGTCTTGTTCCTGGGAGACATGATAGGTCGAGGATGACTGGAGTATATGTTGTGGTGGAAACTTGCGTCAGGCAGCGCGGTGGTGGGCAGAGGCGGGCAGCAGAACTGGTACTCACAGCCGTAGAGGAAATGTTTTGAATTTAGTTTGCGACGGAATGAGTCGATTTGGGTTGGTTACTTTGATTGTGCTATGACATGTTTGGACTCCATATACTTAGCTGCCTGTGGGTGGTGGTCTACATCATCTGGCTGAGTTAATCTCAGATGGGATACTACTGTTTTAGCCTCACCTGATAATTGGCCTTGAAGATAAGAGAATTTACTACTCTTAGGTAAAGATTGTTTTGAGTCCACAAGGTCAACGAATTTGTTCCAAAATTCGTCCCACTCTTCCTCATCTTTTCCTGAGAAAGAGGGTAAAGTAATTGGAGGGAGTCGAGCTTCAGCTTGACTCGTATTAGATGAAACTGTTGTTGTTGTTGCCTTGTTCTGGGCAATTAATTTAATGAAAGGCTGTAACGTGGCCTGAGTGTGATCTTCATAACTCGCTAGATCAACCATAATGTCGTCTATTTCTGTTTCTGATAAATTTGTGTTGGCAAGTTCAGCCACATATTTGATTTGCCCAAATTTACCTGCAGCTGCTTGATAATAGCTTTCCAGCTCAGCATAATCAACTGGGGATTGTTGTGACAAACCCTCACGTTTCTTGATCTGTCTTGTTAAGTGGCCTTTAAGACCTACAAGGGTCTTTTTCATTCTTCCTGCGGTATCCATACTGGCTAGCTGGTTAAGCTTTGTGGGGCTTGTACTTGGGTTGCCCATATTGCGGAACAAGTACTGCTGGAATAGCGTAGGGTAAAATTCTGCTGTCACTAGGCTATAATCCTATCTCTTCTAGAGGTTGGCTCTTAAATTTAATACACAATATATATATATAATCATTCACACTAATGATTTGAGTGATAAACCAGTGTCACTGAAGTACCTTTAGGTTAGCTCCTCAATTATCACCCTAGGATGGTATAGACACTAATTAATAACTCAAAATGTGCAATGATTATAAGTAAATTATTATATATACACAACTCGACTCGAGCTGGTAACAATTACACCCAAAATAGGGTCTGCATCATTCATTAATGGTGCTAGGTTGTTCAATGTAGTACAACTAGACTATGGTAATAATGGGACTAGTATGAACAATAAATAGTTCAACTAGTCAATGGTAATAGGGGACTAGGTTATCAATAAACACTAGTCAATGTACATCCTACCCTGTTGTGGGTTGGCAATTAGTAAATATTGTATTGAGAAACCTAGTGCAATATATTAAATATTTTCTAGCTAAGAGAAATAATATACACAATTATTGATGACAGCCTCTTAATTAGCCTCTAGTATTATTTAGAAATATTAAATCTTATTAGTGACCTCGCGAAATTAACACCACAAAATTCGTGGACAATCTTGCGAGGGCGCACCCACTAATTTGACTGGCTTTAAAATAAGCACTGTCACTTCACGAAATAACACTCCACTAAATTGGTGAGTGACCGTGGAGCCGCTGTGAGGCTGGGCTGATGGGCTCGTGAGGTTAGCACGAGGCTATGCGGCCAGTTTTTGACTGGCAATATTGTTATAGTATAAATTACACTAGTACCAGTGTATTTAGTGAATCCACTGGTTTACTCTGGTTCATCCGGTACAAAGATGACCAAATAATCTGTCATTCGGCTCGAAGATGACCATATAGTTTGAGAGATTCGAACCGGTTCTGTGTTATCTTGGTTCAAAGGACCATATAATGTGGGAACCGACCTGTGAGTTTATATTTAATTAATATATATGAATTTATTTGGAATTTATATTTACGTTAATTTATATATTTTGATAGCATTTTGTATGATGTTCAGCGGACTGTATTTCTGCAATATTCTCACAAATCGATTCTTACACATTAGGGGGGGGGGGATACCTGGTTGATACCTAGTTGATGGGGTTCTGGGAGTTCTTCTACTCCCCAAGCCCAGCCCAAGGCCAGACTTGACTTGTGAGAGTTTGGTCCACCAGGCTGTTGCTTGGAGCGGCCCTCAGGCCCATCACAGCCCTGTTGGTCCGGCACTCCTTGAAGAAAACAATCTAGTTTCCTCTTGAAGATAGATGGGGGGTCTATATTAAATTTATATATATGCAGTCAATCAAACTACAGTATTAAACTACATATATTAGTAAATAAATTTAGGTGCCTTATCTTATTGTATGGTAGGTTTGGTCCACCAGATATAACTAGGATGTAGAAACCAAATCCTCGTGCAAGGTTGGCTTCCAACATCCAAGTAACTGATGTACCAAGATTAATTCTTGCTTCCTCTTCTACACCTGTTAAAAGGACACTTGCTGTAAAGCAGGAATCCTATATATGACAGCTATATCAGAGGAAATACTTGTATATTATTAGATAAGGACCAAGGATTAATTACCTGTATTGAGTCGTTGCCTGATGTCCTAACCGGAATTAATCATATCTACCTACCATTTCTGGCCAGGAATGACTTAGATAAGATTTCGGAAAGACACTTCCCTTGTTTAGATGTTGGCTGCGTGTTGATAATGGTAGAAGCACTAATTTGATCTCCAAAACACTTCATCTAACGGAGAATTACAGGAGTTGAACTCGCTCCAAGCAACTCTGGTCTTAACAATGGCTGACCTCTCTCAACACTGACGCCTTGGCTCTCCTTGTCCAGATGTCAATATGTGGTAGAAGGGTCACATTTACTTTATTTTGGTACTGATAATTAAGTTAACTCAAATGAGATGCTTTTATGATGTTATAACAATATTAACATATTAGCATATTAATATATTAACATAGTATTAACAATAATTCCCAACAGATTAGTGGTGAATTTATAGTGCTATGTGGCAATGATATCTCGTTTTCTATGACGGAAAATTCCACTTGCCACGTGTTCTATGGGAGAATGAGGAACACAGAATAATCTAAACTCCATATCACGGTGGCCTATATCATGGAAAGATTGATTTGGAATTAAAAAAATCCTTCGTGGGGAAAAATGTGCAGAGCGAAATTATTGGAAGGGAAAGGGACTTATCAAGAGTGAGCGCCAAGCCATTACAATGTAGCACTTGGAAGGGTCAAGATTAGGATTTGGAATGGGACGGGGAAAGGAATGGTGCCCAACTTCCTGGAGAGTCGGGGATTGAATGCCGACCTGCATGAAGCGAGACCGTCGATTTACCATCCAGCCCAAGTGGGTGGGTGAAATTATTGAAAGATTTAGAAAGAAGTTTGTTAACCAAACAAGTGAATGAGGATTAATGGCACACAGAAGCCAAGGGGTGGGCAGGGGCCAAGGAGTGGGCAGGAGCCTGGGTGTGGGCAGGAGCCAAGGAGTGGGCAGGAGCCTGGGAGTGGGCAGGAGCCTGGGAGGGCAGGAGCCTGGGAGTGGGCAGGAGCCTGGGAGTGGGCAGGAGCCTGGGAGTGGGCAGGAGCCTGGAGTGGGCAGGAGCCAAGGAGTGGGCAGGAGCCTGGGAGTGGGCAGGAGCCTGGGAGTGGGCAGGAGCCTGGGAGTGGGCAGGAGCCTGGGAGTGGGCAGGAGCCTGGGAGTGGGCAGGAGCCTGGAGTGGGCAGGAGCCTGGGAGTGGGCAGGAGCCTGGGAATGGGCAGGAGCCTGGGAGTGGGCAGGAGCCTGGGAGTGGGCAGAAAACTCAACAAGAGGTTCCAGAAGGTTTTCACAATAGAACAAGGAGAGGTCACTGCACTTGGAGAGGTGGCAGTAAACCACGCGACCTTGGAAGGGTTCAAAATTACAAGAGATGAGGTCAAGAGGCACCTGTTGGATCTGGATGTGAGAAAGGCTGTTGGCCGGATGGAATCTCACCATAGGCATTGAAAGAGTGTGCAGAGGCACTTTGTTTGCCACTCTCCATAGTGTATAGTAAGTCACTGGAAACGGGGGACCTACCAGAAATTTGGAAGACGGCTAATGTAGTCCCAATATACAAAAAGGGCGACAGACAAGAGGCACTGAACTACAGGCCAGTGTCCTTAACATGTATACCATACAAGGTGATGGAGAAGATTGTGAGAAAAAACCTAGTAACACATCTGGAGAGAAGGGACTTCGTGACAACCCATCAACATGGGTTCAGAGAGGGTAAATCTTGCCCTACAGGCTTAATAGAATTCTACGATCAGGTGACAAAGATTAAGCAAGAAAGAGAAAGATGGGCAGACTGCATTATTTTGGACTGTCGGAAAGCCATTGACACAGTACCCCATAAAAGGCTGATGCATAAGCTGGAGAAACAGGCAGGAGTATCTGGTAGGGCGTGCCAGTGGATAAGGGAGTACCTAAGCAACAGGAAGCAGAGAGTTACAGTGAGGGGTGAGACCTCAGATTGGCGTGAAGTCACCAGTGGAGACCCACAGGGCTCTGTACTCGGACCTATCCTGTTTCTGATATACGTAAATGATCTCCCAGAGGGTATAGACTCATTCCTCTCAATGTTTGCTGACGACGCCAAAATTATGAGAAGGATTAAGACAAAGGAGGACAGCTTTGGCTTCAAGAAGACCTGGACAAGCTGCAGGAATGGTCGAACTGTTATTCGGTTGTTAGAGTTTAACCCAAGCAAATGTAATGTAATGAAGATAGGTGTAGGGAGCAGGAGACTAGATACAAGTTATCATTTGGGAGATGAAATCCTGCAAGAGTCAGAGAGAGAGAAAGACCTGGGGGTTGACAACACGTCAGACCTGTCCTTTGAAGTTCATATCAGGAGGATAACATCAGCGGCATATGCCTAGTTGGCTAACATAAGAACGGCCTTTAGAAACTTGTGTAAGGAATCTTTCAGAACATTATATACCACATATGTCAAACCTATCCAGGAGTATGCTGCTCCAGCATGGAGTCCATATCTAGTCAAGCATAAGACTAAACTGGAAAAGGTTCAAAGATTTGCCACCAGACTAGTACCCGAGCTGAGAGGTATGAGATACGAGGAGAGACTACGGGAATTAATCCTCACGTCACTGGGAGACAGAAGAGTTAGAGGGGACATGATCACCACATACAAGATTTTCAGAGGAATTAATAGGGTAGATAAAGACAGACTTTTTACCTCAAGGAGCACACGCACTAGGGGACACAGGTGGAAATTGAGTGCCCAAATGAGCCATAGAGACGTTAGAAAGAATTTTTTTCAGTGTCAGAGTAGTAGACAAATGGAATGCATTAGGAAGTGATGTGGTGGAGGCTGACTCCATACACAGTTTCAAGTGTAGATATGATAGAGCCCGATAGGCTCAGGAACCTGTACACCTTTTCATTGACGGTTGACCGGCGGAACCAAAGAGCCAGAGCTCAACCCCCGCAAGCACAATTAGGTAAGTACAGTTAGGTAAGTACATACACATACATGACATTAAAAACTGTCATCTGTACGTTAGCTAAAAGGGCTAAAAATCGTTTGAGTTAAAACAACGTTTTTAAACCTCTGACAAAATTTATTTATATCAATAATTAAGGATTGACCTATATACAAACTACTACCTTTTTACAGTCAGATAATAATGGTAGTTATATAACAGTGTTTGGCGCCCTCCGTCACCAGTGATTGAGACTTGCTGAGCACTGGGAGGTACTGTGATTCTTCTTAAGCCTCACGTTTCTAGTCTTAATGGGGAACTATAGTGAGTATAGTGTGACCTGTTCCCTTCTCCATGGATGACAGAGAATTGAAAACTGATTATAATAGTTCAGCTTGGACTCAACTCTGAGTTACATACATGTATTTCTTTACTGGGTGGAATAGTGCAGTTTGAACGGAGTTTACACTGGTGACCGAAACTTATTTGCTTATATACTTGATTTAGTTCTGGGTGGTATAATGCACCTGGAAGTCATATCCACGGGTTACAGAAGAGACTTGCAAACTAAGCAGTACATTGCTGCTAAGACTTGTCACCACGGGTGACAGAGACTTGTACTTCTGCTCGGGTGACAGATGAAACTTACCTGTCTAATTGTACAGTTTGTACCACGGGTGACATATTAGACTTAATTCAACGCTGGGTAGTGTATTTCGTCTTGGACACATCTCAAATGGAAACATAGTCTTGAGTATGAGGTCGGGGTTAAAGGACAGCAGTGACTCTTGTCCTTGGATGACAGACGACCGAGACTCATATAGTGAGCGGTATAGTGCAGCTTGGACCCTTAGCTAGAGATGATAGTGAATTGTGTTCTGGAAGGAAACTCTTCAGTACTACAACTCACTCACTAGCTCCATCACCATAATGTTTCCAAAGCTTTTGACAAATCTGAACACATTAAACATTTTTTAAAGAACTACTTAACAGAAAAATATGTCCTGTCATTGCTAGATATTTGTATATTTCTTATCAGGTATGCAAATTAGCTGTAAATTGGAGTAATATCCACTCTGAATATTTCTCACTAAAAATGGAGTCAAATAAGGTACAGTTTTCAGTCTTATACAATTTGCTCTCTATCTTCATCCAGTGTTGAAGGCGTTAAAAGCCAGTCGAGCTGGCTGAGGCACAGGTACAACTAAAGTCAATGCAGGCGAAGAGTCACAATAACGTGGCTGAAGTATGTTGACCAGACCACACACTAGAAGTTGAAGGGACGACGACGTTCGGTCCGTCCTGGACCATTTCAAGTCGCATTATATATTCTGCATTATATCTCTCACTGTGTGAGAGATATAATGCAGAAAACAACTTACTTTCAATCAAGCCAAATGTGCTGTAGTTCCCTTTATCTCACTCGATCCGGTTTATAATTATCCGAAATTTAAGTTACTACGCAGAGAGATTATTAAAAGTACTTTAAAGGCATCTGGGTAATATTCTTTCCTCAAAGGGTCCGCGTAAATTTTTCAGATGGTATTAGAGACCTAAAAATTAGAACCAATGTCATTATGAGTGAATTCGTTCATCTTGATACCTGGTCGCAAGTAAAGTTAACACTCAATGTCGAGCCCACATGACTGTGAACTATGTCACCTTCAAAGTGTTGATTTTGGTAACCTTAATTGTAAGTGGAGGAAATGTCAAGACGAATTTTGGGTGTTCATCCTGACACTCATTGCAATCTCATTTCAAGCGTTATGTCCATACCACACTTGAAGAAATTGTTCACAGACGAATGGTATCCTTTTGTCTGAAGGGAATTGTACATCCAGCAAAACTCTATCAATTCCCTTTGATACACTGAATAGTCACTAGCAATTCCAACTATCCCAGAGGTAAAAACTTAAGTTGAAATACAACTTAAGAATGATGATATATAATGGTGCAGCAGGTATACATGATTGAAGTCAGCAGAGAAAGCAGGAGACCCCCATCTGGATAACTGGAATTATGAAGAACTGCTGTGACAAAAAGACGCCTCCTGCCGGAATGTTGTTGTGTTTTATGGAAGTCAGATCTATGTGCCATGAACTGTGGGTTGGGAGTGATTTTGATTCGGGTTTGCCCTAGAATCAAATACATGGAGAGACTGGAAGGGTGAAAATTTTGTTTTTATAATATTGAATGATTGGTTTAATTAAACTTTAAATTATGTTCTCATTGTCAGAGTTTCATGTTATATTGTTTTTAACACTTGCTTAAGATAAAATAGTTCAGTGTAAACCTGTGTAAACTAACAACTACCTATGTACTAAACATACATTCATTTACAATATTGTTTTAATGCATTGATTGTAAGTGCA
>WNGS01166518.1:76595-92135 GCA_020271785.1 Procambarus virginalis
CTGACTACAACAGGTTGACTGAACACTGGAGACTCAAACTTGGAGAAGGTGCAGACCTGGAGACCGTGCAAAGTGATTTATGGCCTAATGTATTTAATAAACCATGTACATTATTGGGAACATTACATTCTCTTAAATTGTATTCTCTAGAGCGCAGGCGGAAAAAATTCACAATACTGCACACGGAAAATATTTGGTACTGGTTCCAAATCTGCACATGGAAATAACTCCACAAGCCCAGAAGGCATGGCAGGAAGTGCAAATAGCTTCGTTGGAAATGGAGGTGAAATAAGTATGCTAAGAGATAAGAAAATTAACATTTCTGCACTCTCCATTTATTTTGTCATAGCTAGCCGACATCTTACGATGTTCCAAAGAGAACTTGATAAACGCTGCCAAATGATACCTATCATCTGGGCTGTGATTTATACATTAAACTGCGAGTAGCGGCGTCTACAGCCTGGTTGACTAGCCACCAAGCAAGAGGCCTAGTCAGGCCACGAGGACGTTGCTTCCAGGAACCAAGAAGCCCAAAACATGTTCCTGGAAACCTCACACCTACGGCTAAAAAGCAATGCTGACATTCTTTGAAGCTCCTCTGGCCTAGAAGGCAGCGGTAGAGTGCTCGCGTGGACCCATCCTCCACTGAGAGAAAGAGGGAAGACAGCAGGCAATCACAGTTTGGTCTAGACAACAGCAGGTAATCACAGTTTGGTCTAGACAACAGCAGGTAATCACAGTTTGGTCTAGACAACAGCAGGCAATCACAGTTTGGTCTAGACAACAGCAGGCAATCACAGTTTGGTCTAGACAACAGCATACAATCACAGTTTGGTCTAGACACAGCAGGTAATCACAGTTTGGTATAGACAACAGCAGGCAATCACAGTTTGGTCTAGACAACAGCAGGCAATCACAGTTTGGTCTAGACCACAGCAGACCAATCACAGTTTGGTCTAGACACCCAGGCAATCACAGTTTTGTCTAGACACAAAAGGTAATCACAGTTTTGTCTAGAGAACAGAAGGTAATCACAGTTTGGTCTAGACCCAGCAGACAATCACAGTTTGGTCTAGACAACAGCAGGCAATCACAGTTTGGTCTAGACAACAGCAGACAATCACAGTTTGGTCTAGACACAGCAGGTAATCACAGTTTGGTCTAGACAACAGCAGACAATCACAGTTTGGTCTATACAACAGCAGGCAATCACAGTTTGGTCTAGACAACAGCAGGCAATCACAGTTTGGTCTAGACAACAGCAGGTAATCACAGTTTGGTCTAGACAACAGCAGGCAATCAAAGTTTGGTCTAGACAACAGCAGGCAATCACAGTTTGGTCTAGACAACAGCAGGCAATCACAGTTTGGTCTAGACAACAGCAGACAATCACAGTTTGGTCTAGACAACAGCAGGCAATCACAGTTTGGTCTAGACAACAGAAGGTAATCACAGTTTTGTCTAGAGAACAGAAGGTAATCACAGTTTGGTCTAGACAACAGCAGACAATCACAGTTTGGTCTAGACAACAGCAGGCAATCACAGTTTGCTCTAGACAACAGCAGACAATCACAGTTTGGTCTAGACAACAGCAGGTAATCACAGTTTGGTCTAGACAACAGCAGACAATCACAGTTTGGTCTAGACAACAGCAGGCAATCACAGTTTGGTCTAGACAGCAGCAGACAATCACAGTTTGGTCTAGACAACAGCAGGTAATCACAGTTTGGTCTAGACAACAGCAGGCAATCACAGTTTGGTCTAGACAACAGCAGGCAATCACAGTTTGGTCTAGACAACAGCAGGTAATCACAGTTTGGTCTAGAGAATAGCATCCAATCACAGTTTAGTTTAGGCAATAATAACTAATCTTAGTTTTGTCTAGCAGATATAAGACTGGGAGGCAGACAAGTGGGTCAATATTGAAGATGAGCGGCTGTTGGCCACACTCGCTGCTTCACGTCAGCCAAGGTCACTGCCAGTTGTCCTCTCTTCAAGGTTACAGTCAGTTTGTCCTCATTTCAAGGTCTCAGCCAGTTTCCTCACTTCAAGGTCACACCTCGAGAGCTGGAACTCACGATGGACATGCTACCGCTAAGGGTTAAAATTCATCAAAACAGCATCTTACGAATCTGGCACATCTTTCAAAATTCATTCCGGTTTTATATTTTATTAAACCGTTTATGCGTTCCTAAGCACTACGAGGTTGTTGATAACAATAATATCCTTGGATTGTGGACCCTTCAAGCCCGTTAACCGTTTAATGAATTATGATAGAGTAGCCTTGTATGTCTGTCTCCTCCTCATTCTCTGTCTTTTTGTTTCTCTTTCTCTCTGTCTCTCTCTCTCTTTTAATTCTTTATCTTCCTTTCTATTAAATCTATCTCTATCCGTCTACCTATTTATTAAATCTTGCCCTGTATATTTTTATCTTTTTACATCTATCTTTGTACATCTCTTTATCTTTATATCTATCTTTGTATATCTCTTTATCTTTATATCTATCTTTGTATATCTCTCTATCTTTACATCTTTGTATATATCTCAACTTTTTCATCTTAAAGATTAAAAATTAACTTTCTAAAGTTAATTTTTACTTATTATTTGGGTCTGAAGAATGTGAAGTGAGACATTAGGAAGTTTAAAATATATCACTATAATAAGTAACAATGAACTTTGGAGAGTTCTTTTTTAATCTTCCTGTTTCAGTGAAGAAAAACATAAGGAATATTGAGAAGATTCGTGCCAGAATCATAAATCTAAAACTTTATATATATTGTCACAGTAATCTCTCTACGAAGAGATTCGGCCTGCTCCATCATCACTTTTTCTACCGTACCACATTTTATATATTCAACAACTTCAGCAGTGAAAACAAATTGCAGTCTTAACTTTTTTTTTACTTTTTTTTTTTTTTTTTGCTTTTATTTATGTGACTGGCATTCCATCTGCCTAGAGAGACTGCACTAACACCTATTTTTTTCATCATAATATATATATATATATATATATATATATATATATATATATATATATATATAATATATATATATATTATATATATATATATAACTGAAACTCACACCCCAGAAGTGACTCGAACCCATACTCCCAGGAGCAACGCACTGGTATGTACAGGGATGCCTTAAACCACTTGACCATCACGACCGGACATAAGGAAGTGATAGCCTGAGCTATATGAACCACTTCCCCGCCGGCACCTGGATGGTTATCTTGGGCATAGCATTTATCAAATCACCTCATTTTTTGGGGCAACACGTGAGGAACACAAATGCAAACAAGCCTGAATGGTCCCCATTTGTATATATATATATATATATATATATATATATATATATATATATATATATATATATATATATATATATATATATTTTCTTAGCATCAGGGCTTAGCTGAAATAGGAGTTCTCCAAAATCATTTTCGTAATTTCCGGGTGAAGAAAAGATGTGAATTACTTTAGAATGTATTACACTTATTTATACAATATGCACAACGTTTCGAACCTCCATGGTTCATTCTCAAGTGAAGAAATTTTACAATGTGGTTGATTTTATACCCGCACTGGGTCAGGTGATAAGACAATAAAGGTGAAAACTTTAATGATTTATTGAGACATGTTTAAAAGAAAACCTGCTGCCAGTATACACTAATATATATATTATATATATATATATATATAATATATATATATATATATATATATATATATATATATATATATATATATATATATATATGCGGAAAATCCACAGAGAAAAATGAAAGGAGGTAACGTTTCGACTTTGTTAAAGCCTTTGTCAAACCAGACTGGTTTGACAAAGGCTTTAACAAAGTCGAAACGTTACCTCCTTTCATTTTTCTCTGTGGATTTTCCGCATAAAATGATCAGTGTTTTGTGATCGTCAATTGCATATATATATATATATATATATATATATATATATATATATATATATATATATATATATATATATATATATATATATATATATATATATATATATATAAATGGAAATGTTCGTTTGTTCAAAATCACTAATCTCCGAAAGTTCTTCACCGATTGCTTTGAAATTTTCACACAAATTTCCATTCGCATCCGGCCAGGTTTTTATATGCATATTATATAGATGTCACGTCTGGGACGGTAAAAAAACATGTTTTTTCTGGAAAAACTGTGTTTTTCATGAGTTTTTCATGTGAGGGAAATCTTCGAAACCTCTTAACCGATTGCTTTGAAATTTTGTCACATCGTTGCATTCGAATAGGCGCGTCTTTTTATATATCTACTATATACATGCCTAACCTGAGACTGGAAAAAAACATGCTTTTTTGAAAAACAGTGCCATCTGTTGGACGTAAGAGCAACACACCCTGTAATCTCCAAAAATTCTTCACCGATTGCTTTGAAATTTTGAAACAACGTTGCATTCGAATAGGCACGTCCCTTTATATACCTACTATATAGATGCAACACCTGTGACAGATAAAAACATGCGTTTTTTTTTAAACAGCGCCATCTGTTGCACATAATAGCAACATGCACACTATACTAAATGTCACGAATTCCACTTTAATGTTTCCGATTGAATTGATAAATTTGATTTTCATAGATTTCGATTTATTTAATTTTTTATTTTATTATTTTGTGTGACATTGTGTTGGAATTGAGCTGTGTTGTTGATGTTATTGTTGATTTAGGGGCAACGACAATCGTGGGATCAGATGCGCCCCGGCGTACCCTGTAAGGGTAAAATGTAAAGCCAGGAAAGGCGAAACGCCATACCAAAACGCGAAACGAGAGACGCCAAGCACTAGAAACGAAGAAGCCACACGGCAAGGAAACGCACAAAGGGAGAGGCACAAGCACAAAATAAAACAGGGAAAACAAGCAGCCAGAGGGGCTCACAGCATTTCACAGAACAAATACACAGAAAATCAGGGTACATACTTGCCCGGGAACTGGGCCCGTGGGAACCGTACATTGGATGCTTCCCAGAGCACCCACCGCCAAGGGTCCCGTCCACCCACCGGGGACTCCATAATATCCGGAACCGGGGCAACAAACACCCGCAAACAGGGGACCCAAATGGTAGTACCCACGAGGCGAGTAGTCGCCACCCGGCCCGACAGGAAGGGAACCTGCCCACCACGAAAGTTCTCTGGCCCGTCAGACAGCTGTAACCTGGCAATCTCCGTCCAGTGACCCGGTGGCATCACAGACGCCCTTCCAGCAACACGTCCTCCAGGACCCCAACGCGCATCCTCACAGGAGCGAACGGGCCACAGGGTACCACCACAGGGGCACCCGTGGCCCCGGGCACACCACCAGACGACAGCAGGGAATCCGGACGGTCCGCGCATCCCTCCGTAACGTCATTACCAGGCCACACCCAACACCAGAGTCCACACCATCCATGGCATCGGAAGCCACCACCCCCCACTGCGGAGAGTCCCCTGGCGGAGAAAGGACCGAAGGCACGTCCGAGACACAGGCACCAGCTCCGGCAGGCACACGGACTTCCGCCATCACTAGCTGTGGAGACATGGACGTATCCGTATTGACACCGGCAACATCCGAAGACTCACAGTCACTGAAGTCACCAACATCGGCCCAGGCAGAAGAAGAACGCCGGGAACGTTTGGGCACCAGCCGGATATCGTCAGGGCCGGAAGCGGACCCAGAAACACGGGCACCACGAGCCGGACGAACCGACGCCCGAGACAAAACGGCAGCAGCCGCCACCACAGGGGAACCGGGTCACACACCGCAGGAGGCTCCACAGCCACCCCAGCACCCAGCACATCCGGGACCCGAGACATGGACACAGGGCCAGGCGCAGCATCCGAAGACGAGGGAGAAGATGGCAACGCCACACAGGGAGCACCAGGAAGGTCCACGGGAGCAGCTAGGACAGGGACAGGATCAGGCTGACCAACCGAGGGTACCGCAATACCCAGAGGAGGGTCGGCAACAACCGGAGGAACGTCAGGCGTCGCCAGGGGAGCTGCAGTAGCGAACGGGATGCGCACCTCCACAACATCTCCAGAGGAAGCCTCCAGCAGGAGCGGCGGGAAACCCTCTTCCCGGAACAAGTTGATAGGAGCAGCTGGGAAAGCAGAGCACCCTGCAGCCTGATGCCCGCATGCTGACAACAGTGCCAAACCCCCCCGAAGTAACGCCATAGGAGGTCGTCAGGAATCTCCAGGGGCGCACCATGGATGCTGACATAAATTAGGGCACCACTACGATCCGAGATTGCCACAGAGTCGGCATCACCCGGCAATGACAACGTACGCCCCTCGTACCGACGGAGGAAGTCACGGTACTCCTCCTCCCCCACGAACTTGAGAACAACCCGGTGGCCAGTAACAAGCTCAATACGAAAGACAGCCTCCACCGGGATACGAAGCATGTCACACATAACCAGCTCCACGTCTGAGTATCCAGCCCGACAAGTGAACTTTGATCCTACGGAATTCACACGCACAACGGGGGGAAGGCCTCCCATGTCAAACGAGCCACGTCAACACGCAGCCGGGCAGCAACAAAACTGGGGGGGGGGGGGAGAGAAGCCCACACCACCTGGCGACCAAAATGGCAAACAGCCCCCAACAGCCACGGAGGGTCGGCAAGACGTCTTCTCTCCACGGCCGCCAGCAGTTGACCGAGCTGTGTTGTTTAACATGCCGTTCATTTCATAAGTATAAGTATAGATGCCACACCTGTTACAGGTAAAACTATGCTTCTCTTGAAAAACAGCGACATCTGTTGCATATAAGAGCAACACACGTGCTTTTCTAGATATGTTACAATTATATTTCAATGTTTCTGATTGCATTGATAAATTTAATTTTCATAGATTTGTTATTTATTTTCATTTTGATTTAATTATTTTGTGTGAATTGCATTGGGATTGAGCTGTGTTGTTTACCACACAGTTCATTTCATGAGTATAGTTTATTTTTATATTTTTTCATATTTTCATTTAAATTTTTAAATGTTTTTCTTATATTTCAGTGATGTGAACATCAGATCACTTGATGTTCCCAATTTTCTGATGGGATCATCAGACCATTTGGGAAGGCATCGGACGAGGGAGTGGGGAATGGTGGGGATGACGAGGGGACGGAGGTGAGAGATGGTGGGGATGATGAGGGGACAAGGGAGGGGGTAATGGTGGAGAAAGATGAGGGGACAGGGAAGGTTGCTGTGGCTCAGCAATGCGTGGCCACATTGCTGTACCCGGTAACACTTGTTGAGCCACAGTAACCCTCCCCCTTCCTCCCCAACTATTCCCCCCTCCCCCATCCTCGCGCCCTCCAAACCATTCCCCACTCCCTCGTCCCCTCGTCCTACCCACCACTCCGCACTCCCTCATCCGATACATTCCTATCTGATCATGATATTCCCTTTAGAAAATTGGGAACATCAAATGATCTGATGTTTCCATCACTGAAAAATAAGAACAGTTAAAAAAGAAATGGAAACTATTAAAAAATAATAAAATAAATTATACTCACAAAATGAACGATATGGTAAACAACACAGCTCAATTCCAAGGCAATGTCGCACAAAATAATTAAATGAAAATGAAAAAATACCAAAATCAATGAAAATTCAATTCATCAATGCAATCGGAAACACTGAAATGGAATCGTAACATACTTAGTATAGCATGTGTTGCTCTAACGTGCAACAGATGGTGCTGTTTATCAAAAAGCATGGTTTTACCTGCCACAGGTTTGGCATCTGTACTTGTACTCATAAAATGAACAGAATGGAAAACAACACAGCTCAATTCCAATGCAATGTCACACAAAATAACGAAATAAAAATTAAAATAAAATCGAAATCTGTGAAAATTCAATTTATCAGTGCAATCAGAAAAATTGAAATGGAATCGTAATACATTTAGTATAGCGTGTATTGCTCTTATTTGCAACAGATGGTACTGTTTTTGCAAAAAATCTTGTTTTTACCTGTCACTGGGGTTACATCTATACAGTAGGTAAATAAAAACACGCACGTATTCGAATGGAACATTGTGTCAAAATTTCAAAGCAATCGGTGAAAAACTTTTAGAGATTACAACGTGTGTTGTTCCTATGTCCAACAGATTACATTTTTTTCCAAAAAAGTATGTTTTATCCTGTCACAGGTGAGGCATGTATTTAATAGGTATATTAAAACACGCGCCTATTCGAATGCAACCTTCTGTAAAAATTTCAAAGCAATCGGTAAAGAGGTTTCAAGGCTTTTCCTCACATGAAAAACACAGTTTAAAAAAAAATGTTTTTTTCCCGTCACAGACGTGACAATCTATAGAGTATGTATATAAAAACCTGCTGGGATGCGAATGGAACGGTGCGTGAGAATTTGAAAGCAATCGGTGAAGAACTTTCTGAGATTAGCGATTTTGAACAAAGGAACATTTCCATTTTTATTTATATAGATATTGGATACCCCCTCAGGTTGCGTTTGTAGGGACCCTCAGCCTCAAAGAAGAGGACATGTAGCATATAAGGCGGTCATGTGGGACACCCATGCGCCAACCTATCCTATTGTTTAGATTTCTGTACTTTTCGTATCAATGTGGTCCATAGGACACATATTGGCGTTATGAATAATATCAGTTTGGTACTATTCATTTTACAGGGTCCAGAGAAAATAAAGATGCAAAGTAAAGTTAAATATTCATAAGCTTAGTATGGCACATATACGTACAATATTAGGTCCCAGATAACGAAGCAGCCCGTTCTCGCGAACGTTATCAACGTCAAGAAACTGTCGTATCAAATTGCCTTATCCTAACCTCCCAAAGGACACACAAACAGTAAACGAACAGTGTAAATTTCGTGAGCCGATCCATTTTCTAGTATGACAGTTTTTGACTTTATTTAAGATATACGTCATTTAAGGTTTTATTATGAACTACAAAAACTTTTCCGGTTTGTCCAAATATAGAAAACTAAATTCTACTTTCTATTTATCCAATACATCAATATAAGTACGATGGTCTACATATTTACTATTAGTATATAGTTGCTATCTGAACAGGTCGATGAGCTGCAGGGATGCTCAAATACTGTCTTCTACTGTCCCCTATATATTTGTAACTTGTTATTTTATTTTATTTAAATCTTCATTACACAAAATAGGTTACAACATTGGTTACATGCACGGTACTAGGTTAGTTGTCTCAGGATGTTGAGCTCCTCCATCATCTGAGATGGCGGGCAGGAGCCATGGATGCAGTGTGCGTTGCCTCTCTGGATCGCAACACTAAGGCGCTGAAAAAAAGAAACTGGTGGCTCTAGGGTCTCTAGTTATTTGAATTAGCTTAGAACCTAGTTCCTTAAAAAACTAGCAGCACTTTTATCCCAGGCACCAAGTGTCTCTGAGGCCGTGGGGACAAATTGTAGTGGTGATCAAGATCGTATCGTATTTACGAGACTTGGCTGCTTCCCGTTGAGTACTAGCACCGCCTGGATGTGCAACACTGAAGCTCACTTTAGCCATAGGTGTTGGCTAAAGTTGAAATACAAATGTAGTCCCACACCAACTGTCAATAATTATTCCAGTTTTTCACGGTGATCCCGTTTGGGCGACGTGCTCCAGACGGGATCACACACACAGACTTCATCTTCACACATTCGTGTGTCTGTGTGTGTGAACATTTATGGTCCTTTTCTCTGAAGTAAACAGTATCCACCTATCCGCGCTGGTTAGCAAGTCATCACACATCAACATCAACACCTCCTATCCACACAATGTGCTCGCAACAAATACAGAAACAAGACATGTTAACTCAGGAACACTGTGGCCTCCTCCGTACAACAATATCATTCTTGTTACAATATGCCTTTTCTTTTCCGTTAAATTACAAACCTCTTTGTGAAGAATCAAATGTTACCTCTGGCTTATTAAGCTGAGAGGAGAAAAACAATTTCATATGCTGTGTTTTTTTTAATATGACGAATATCCAACAATGTTTATTATGGCCTGAAATTGCAGTAATTTGATGTACGTGATCATAAAATAAATATTTGCTATTTCATAAAATTCAAAATTGTAATATATTTGGGTTCTTAACTATTTGCTTTCCTCTTTGTCTCTGTTCCCTCTCTGTTCTGTCTCTGTTCTCTCTCTGTTAATTCCTTATTCCATCTCTGCTCTCTTGTTACTCTCTCTCTCTCAGTTTAGCATTTATTCCCTATCTGTTATATCTTTTTTGTCTCTCTCTGTTTCGTTTGTATTCTCACTCTCACTATTTCGTTTCTATGCCCTCTTTATCTGTTCCCTTTCCATTCTGTCTGTGTTTCCTCTCTTTATAACCTCCCTGTTCTATCTTTATTCCCACTCTATTCGATCTATATTCCCACTCTATTCGATCTTTATTCCAACTCTATTCGATCTTTATTCCTCCTTTGTTCTCTCTCTGTTTCCTCTTTGTTATCTCTTTGTTCCATCTCTGTTTCCTCTTTACCTACTCTACGTTCCTTTTATTTACTCTCTCTGTTCCCTCATCCATTCCTTCCCTGTTATCTCTCTCTCCTCCCCCTCCATTCCTTGTTCCCCCTCTATTCCTTCTCTGTTATCTCTCTGTTCCCTCTCCATTTCAAAAACGTTATCTCTCTTCGTTCCTTCTCTGTTCCCTCTCTACCTCCTCTCCGGTCTCAGGCGCCGCTACATTCCTCCTAGTCAGGGAACCCTTATTACAGCAATTTGGGATCGTTTAGGATCTCAGAACCTCTGATTACGGAAATCTGAGGATTATCGGAATTTCAAGAAAGATGAAGTCAATGTTTCAGTGTTTCCATATGGAAGATGTGGTAAATGCTGAAGTGTTTCCTACGGTGAAGATGAAGCCAATTTTCCAGTGTTTCCAACACTGAAAATGAAGCCAATGATTCAGTGTTTTCTACATGGAAGATGAAGCCAATGATCCAGTGTTCTCTACATAGAAGATGAAGCCAATGATCCAGTGTTTTCTACATGGAAGACAAAGCCAATGCTCCAGTGAACAAATCTACAAAGGCCGTGACGAGGATTCGAACCTACGTCCGAGTGTTCGTCCAATGCTCCAATGCAACGTCCAATGCTCCAGTGTTTCCTACATGGAAGATGAAGCCTTTCTCTACTGATTCCACTGACTGAATGCCAAAAGAGCGAGAAGCGTTAGTTTAGAGACACATAAGAGCCTCATGGCTGTGATAACAACCGTTGAAGAGAAAGCGATGCAATGGAGAAGAGACTGGACGAGACATTAATATAAACTTATATTTAGAAGTAGATAAATGAGTAAATGAGTAGTTGACACGAAACTGTGGCTCACCACTGCTCTGGGTATTCTTGTGTACGAAGAGAGACACTGGGAGTGGAAACATTTCATTGCAGATAAACCAGTTAAAAGGAACATTAAGTGGAAAACTGGATAAATAAATCTAAGATATATATCATCGAATGAAAATAATGAATTGAGAGGTGGTAATATCACGTGGTAGTGTGGAACAGGGTAGGGAGAGAAGAGAGAGAGAGAAGCAAGAAATTGATAGATCAGAAGAATTCATCAACAGAAGGAAGGATATTGGGTGAGACATTGTGCTTGAGAGGGAGTAAGATAATTTATGCTCCCATCTAACTATAGTGAGAGACTAATGCAATAACAGTCAGAGTGATAAAGTATTAACACTGATAAACGTGTTTTTGAGGGGGGATAAACAGCTTGAAGGAAGATACCAAAGAGAATGTAAAGAGAAAATAAGGGATGAAACAAAACTTTCTTGTAAATGTAAATGGGAAGTTATCTTCCCGAAGCATATGTTTCAAGTCTGCCTTTAAGACCAGCATAAAAATGGCGTAAAAGAGTATGCAAAAATGATAAATCTATATAAATAAAAATGGAAATGTTCGTTTGTTCAAAATCGCTAATTTCCAAAACTTCTTCACCGATAGTTTTGAAAATTTCACCCAAAGTTCCATTGGCATCCGAGCGAATTTTTATATACAAACTATATATAAATATATATATATATATATATATATATATATATATATATATATATATATATATATATATATATATATATACATTGAATATATACATTGAATGTATTCAGGGTTCCTGAATACAGTGTGCATTCAGGAACCCTGAATGCACACTGCATTCAGGGTTCCTGCCCGCCATCTGAGGAGCTGGAGGAACTCGACAACTTATGATAACCATCTTTGTACCCTCTATGTAACTCCTTTTTTGTAACAAAGTTCAAATAGAACAAATATATTATATATATATGTATATATATATATATATATACATATATATACATATGGGTGGTAGGAGAAGAAAATATCAAAGTGTTCAGTGAGGATCCACAAGGTCTTCTCTGAGTACTCTTTATTTTCTTCTCCAAGGCTATGGGTCCCTACACTTGCACCAAAGGTGGTACCCCTTCTAGGTTTAAAAAAAAAATAAATATATATATATATATATATATATATATATATATATAGATATATATATATATATACATATATATATATAATATATATTTGTTCTATTTGAACTTTGTTACAAAAAAGGAGTTACATAGAGGGTACAAAGATGGTTATCATAAGTTGTCGAGTTCCTCCAGCTCCTCAGATGGCGGGCAGGAACCCTGAATGCAGTGTGCATTTCCTCTCTGTATCGCCATGCTGAGGCGCTGGACAAGAAAGCTGGCAGCTCTAGGGTCCCTTGTTGTTTCAATGAGCTTAGAACCCAGTTCCTTCAAAAAACTGGTAGCACTTTTACCCCAGGCGCCGAGTGTCTCAGAAGCAATGGGGACAAAATTGTAGTGGTGATCCAGTTCTCTGTACATACTGGATTTGGCTGCTTCCCTGTGGGTGGCAGCGCCACCTGGTTGTGCAACACTGAGGTCAATGTAGGTGTTAGCCAGGGTTGATACGCACGTGTAGTCCCATACCAACTGGGGACTAATTTTAACTAATAGAACTATTTGTTTTATTTGAACTTTGTTACAAAAAACGAGTTACATAGAGGGTACAAAGATGGTTATCATAAGTTGCCGAGTTCCTCTAGCTCCTCAGATATATATATATTTATATATATATATATATATATATATATATATATATATATATATATATATATATAAATATATATATATATATATATATATATATATATATATATATATATATATATTGTGACGGTAAAGTGTTGGAGTATGGTGTTCGGCAGTCTTCCAATGGCAGATGTCAAAGCCTGGTCACATATAACGAAAAATAAGAGACTGCTTGCCTGATTGTCTGTGGTAAGGTAAGGGAAGACACACAAAACACAAAGTATAAACAATGAAATTTTAATTACTCTAGAAAACAAATTTAAATAAAGACAATCCCTTGGCGAGGCATAGTGCAAAAATAACAAGTGAAAAACGTATAACATAAAAATGATTAAGTGACTGGTTACGTTAACAAGAATGCAAAGATTAATAAGTGGTGCTGAGAATATTAGCGCAAGCTAAGAACCTCTACTTGATACACAATGTATATCAGTTAGGTGTTCACAGCTACGAGCACGAGAATATTCTGAGGAGAATCTGCTGGTGCGACCTAGACGTCAGCTTGGCTAGATGGCGTGCGTGGTGCGAGTGCAGGTGTGCTGATGGCGACATCAACCAATGAGGATGCAGGCAGGTGAAGACTGGTAGTTAGCTTGTTGAAGTGTTGCGCTGAGCCGGTGAGGAGTTTGGGGGGGTGCAGGTGGGGTATGCAGGTGCGTGTTGCTGCCTTGACAAACATTTTGCTACTGCTGAACGTATCTTGAATGTAGCATTCGACGTGACTACTGAAGGGAAGAGCAGGCTCAATCTCTCTTGAAAGAGATTATCGTCACAATATATATATATGCAAACAAGCCTGAATGGTCCCCAGGACTAGATACAACTGAAAACTCACACCCCAGAAGTGACTCGAACCCATACTCCCAGGAGCAACGCAACTGGTATGTACAGGGATGCCTTAAACCACTTGACCATCACGACCGGACATAAGGAAGTGATAGCCGAGGCTATATGAACCACTTCCCCGCCGGCACCTGGATGGTTATCTTGGGCATAGCATTTTATCAAATCACCTCATTTTTGGGGCAACACGTGAGGAACACAAATGCAAACAAGCCTGAATGGTCCCCAGGACTAGATACAACTGAAAACTCACACCCCAGAAGTGACTCGAACCCATACTCCCAGGAGCAACGCAACTGGTATGTACAGGGATGCCTTAAACCACTTGACCATCACGACCGGACATAAGGAAGTGATAGCCGAGGCTATATGAACCACTTCCCCGCCGGCACCTGGATGGTTATCTTGGGCATAGCATTTTATCAAATCACCTCATTTTTTGGGGCAACACGTGAGGAACACAAATGCAAACAAGCCTGAATGGTCCCCAGGACTAGATACAACTGAAAACTCACACCCCAGAAGTGACTCGAACCCATACTCCCAGGAGCAACGCAACTGGTATGTACAGGGATGCCTTAAACCACTTGACCATCACGACCGGACATAAGGAAGTGATAGCCGAGGCTATATGAACCACTTCCCCGCCGGCACCTGGATGGTTATCTTGGGCATAGCATTTTATCAAATCACCTCATTTTTTGGGGCAACACGTGAGGAACACAAATGCAAACAAGCCTGAATGGTCCCCAGGACTAGATACAACTGAAAACTCACACCCCAGAAGTGACTCGAACCCATACTCCCAGGAGCAACGCAACTGGTATGTACAGGGATGCCTTAAACCACTTGACCATCACGACCGGACATAAGGAAGTGATAGCCGAGGCTATATGAACCACTTCCCCGCCGGCACCTGGATGGTTATCTTGGGCATAGCATTTTATCAAATCACCTCATTTTTTGGGGCAACACGTGAGGAACACAAATGCAAACAAGCCTGAATGGTCCCCAGGACTAGATACAACTGAAAACTCACACCCCAGAAGTGACTCGAACCCATACTCCCAGGAGCAACGCAACTGGTATGTACAGGGATGCCTTAAACCACTTGACCATTACGACCGGACATAAGGAAGTGATAGCCGAGGATATATGAACCACTTCCCCGCCGGCATCTAGATGGTTATCTTGGGCATAGCATTTTATCAAATCACCTCATTTTTTGGGGCATTTTTTGGGGAATGGTCCCCAATCCTGGGGACCATTCAGGCTTGTTTGCATTTGTGTTCCTCACGTGTTGCCCCAAAAATGAGGTGATTTGATAAAATGCTATGCCCAAGATAACCATCCAGGTGCCGGCGGGGAAGTGGTTCATATAGCCTCGGCTATCACTTCCTTATGTCCGGTCGTGATGGTCAAGTGGTTTAAGGCATCCCTGTACATACCAGTTTCGTTGCTCCTGGGAGTATGGGTTCGAGTCACTTCTGGGGTGTGAGTTTTCAGTTGTATCTAGTCCTGGGGACCATTCAGGCTTGTTTGCAT
>WNGS01166519.1:0-12318 GCA_020271785.1 Procambarus virginalis
GTTTAGTTTTAATCTTAAACTGGTTGAGAGAGGTACAGTCTTTAACATGGTTAGGAAGGTCACCCATTCTGGGTCCTTGATTTGTAGAGCATTTCTAGTTTGGTTAAGTCGTACTCTTGGAATATCAAAACTGATTATTTCTGGTGTGGTGCTCATGGGTCTGTTACAGCTTCAATGAAGCTTTTAAGGTTCTGTTACAGCTTTCAATGAAGCTTTTAAGGTCAGGATTGGCATTACAGTTCAGCGTTTTATATATGTATAATACACATGAGAGAATGTGCAGTGACTTAATATCTAACATATTGAGAGATTTGAGTAGGGGTACCGAGTGATGTCTGGGGCCAGAGTTGGATATTGTCCTAATAGCAGCTTTGTGTTGAGTAATTAGAGGACGTAAATGATTTTGGGTAGTAGAACCCCAAGCACAAATACCATAGTTGAGATATGGATAGATGAGGGAGTAATAGAGAGTCACCAGGGCGGGTTCACCGGGGCATTTGGCGGGTCATACTCCGAGGGAAAAATTAGGATTAAGGACGTGCCCGAAACGCTATGCGTGCTATATAGTGACTTTACAAGAATTTAAAAACTCTTTATATATATATATATATATATATATATATATATATATATATATATATATATATATATATATATATATATATATATATATATGCAAACAAGCCTGAATGGTCCCCAGGACTAGATACAACTGAAGACTATCTTCAGTTGTATCTAGTCCTGGGGACCATTCAGGCTTGTTTGCATTTGTGTTCCTCACGTGTTGCCCCCAAAAATGAGGTGATTTGATAAAATGCTATGCCCAAGATTACCATCCGAGTGCCGGCGGGGAAGTGGTTCATATAGCCTCGGCTATCACTTCCTTTTGTCCGGTCGTGATGGTCAAGTGGTTTAAGGCGTCCCTGTACATACCAGTTGCGTTGCTCCTGGGAGTATGGGTTCGAGTCACTTCTGGGGTGTGAGTTTTCAGTTATATATATATATATATATATATATATATATATATATATATATATATATATATATATATATATATATATATATAAATCCGCCGACGAATCTTCTTGTGTTCGATGAGACTTGTATTTGGCATAATTAAAATCTTAACTTAAATAATTCGTTTGTTAGACACTATATGATATTCAGATCTATAAATTACTTTAGAAAGGCCTATAACGCATATAAATATTAATCTACACATTCCTGGTGCTATACGCTAGGAATTTCAATATGGCGTTCAAATAATTTTAGGCAGAGGGTCTCTGGGTCGGTTGGTCGCTTACGGGTGACCGGGTCATCGATTACGACCCCGCCAGTCGTCAAGAAGCAGTAACGGCGTGCGGTGCGTCGCTCCCGTGTAGGTAAGACTGATAAGTTTTTTTTTTTTTTGCAAATATATCTGAGCAGTTGGGAGGTACGCATGAATATATAGTCTACTTCCACCTACAATGCTTAATGCATTATACATTTGTTCGCTATTATAACATTGAGTTTTGTAATGTCTCCGAGTCCGTATTTTTTTTTTCATCTGGGTTCTGTAGTATTCAAATGTTTGTATTCCACTAATGCTAAATTGTCTGTCCTCTCTCCGATATTGAGGAAGATTTTGAGGATCATGATTTGTCAACATTATATGGGTAAGATATTATGTAGAATACACTTCCCCATTGTTAAACTACCCCGTAGTCAGGCTAGGCTCGTTAACGCGGCGGTCGTCTCCCCCACATCTCAAGACGCATTTATTATCGACTTTCATGTACTGTGTATTAAAAATAGTTTTTATCGAGTATAAATTAATTTTATATTCTATAATTAATTAGGCGTATAGTAGGTTCGGTATTTAGGTTCTGTTGGCAATTATTTGCACTTGAAGTATGTGGAGGGTGAAGCATTTACAGTTGCCTGTCCTCAGGCCAGGCTCCCCTACGCCGCCGCCCAATTAAAGCCGCATTCGTCAATTTTATCGCTGTGTATTCAGAATTATTCTCGCGTATAAAGTAATATTATTTCATCAAGTTAATAGTTAACAACTAAAGTTTAGTGACAAGCGACAGTCCAATGTACAAATACTGCAATAGTTTAGTTTAGTTCATTTATTATGCACCCCATACCCATCTTGTGGGTGGTAGTGAAAAGGGTTACAGAGACTCATAATGGGCTCAGGGACAATTAATTTCGCTAAGCAAGTTACAATCTTGATGAGCTAGTTACGAAATTCAGTATAAGTCGTCACATCATAAATGGGTTTGAGATCGACCACAAATAGTTTCTAAGTTAAGCAACTGACATATGTGGAGAGCTAGTGTTACAATTGATACGTTTGTCCTGCACACCGCCCCCCCCCCCCCCCATCCAGTGGGCAGCGGTGGATAGGTTACAATCATTTAATTACTACCTACAGTTTGCAAACTGGGGATATTTGGCTAAAATTTCTGGTAGATCATTTTGAATGAAATATTTACACATTACTGGAACATTGGTTATAGAATTGTCTCTGAATTCACGTATCTAGTCGCACTCCATCACATAGTGACGGAGGGTGTTCGAATAATTTTGTTGGCACAGTTTACATTTGGTCAGCTCTACATCAGCAGATAATGAGAATTCCCAGAGATACTTGTAACCGAGTCTAAGCCGTGCAGCAGTAACATCTAGAAGTCTGCTGATATTATTGGATGAACCATAGATGTGTGGCTCCTCTTGCATGATAGTATGATACTGCAATAGATGAACAACTTCCCAACAGGAAGGAGCGGCCGGGGACACCCCTCCTGGAACTGAATTTACCTGAGGGCCACTAACACTAGTGGCCTCGATGAGGGCAGTAAGCCGCCGGTTTGTCAAAGGTCCCCCTATTTGTCCTGATGATCTTTTCCAGCTGTATTTTAAAACCCAGCAGAGGTTTGGCATTTACGGCTTCGGCGGGTAGGCGGTTCCACTGGTTTACAACCCTATGGGTGAAAAAGCATCCGTTTCCTTTCCAACATTCTGGCTTGTCGAGTTTGAACCCGTTGCTCCTTGTTCGTGTAACAAATGACCTTTTGAAGACATTGGCCTGATCGACATCCTCCAAATTGTTTAGTATTTTAAAGGTTTCTATGAAGTCCGCCCTGTCATGCATGGTTTGCAATGTTGTTAGCCCTGTGGCCCTCAACCATTCCTGATACAACAGATGACTAAGCTCTGGTATGACTTTTGTAGTAAAACATAGCTCCATAGCTCTGGTAAGACATATGGCTCCAGAGCAGCTATGTCTTTCTGAAGATGAGGTCTCCATGCCTGGATGCAATAATTCATGTGTGGAGTGCACCAGCTACAGTCTAAGTAGACCTAGGCGTGCGGTTACACAACTGGTCGGGGTCCGGTTACACAACTGGTCGGGCTCCGGTTAAATAACTGGTCAGGCTCTGGGGGTGTCACTTGGGCTTTGGGTTGTGCATGGTTGTGATCCAGAGGTTGTTTGTATGGTTTGTTCATGCTAGGCTTGCGGTTAGACAACTGGTCGGGCTCCGGTTTTACAACTTGTTGGGTTCCGATTACATAACTTCAGGGGTGTGATTTGCTGGGCTTTGGGTTGTGCATGGTTGTGCTCCGGTTCGTACATGGTTGAGCTCGGCTTCGTACATGGTTGTGCTCCAGTAATTGTTTGTGTACTAGTGCTCCAGGTTTGTTTGCTAGGGCTCTATGTTTATATGTTTGCTAAAAATTTGGGTTTCTTTTTTTGTATATAGTTCAATTGTTTGCTCCATAGTTGGTTTCTAGAGCAAGTGGAGGGTTTTAGGTAGCAGTACTAAGGAGATTTTTGTTTGGTCGAGCTAGGAATGGAGTTTGGTTGTGCTTTAGGACTGTTTAGCTTGGTGGGGGTTGGATGAGATGTATACTTGCTAGGCTTACATGCAGTTGCACAACTGGTTACACAACTAGTCAAGCTTCGGTTACACAACTGGTCAGCTCCGGTTACAAAACTGGTCGGGTTTCGGTTTGTGTATGTTTGTGCTTCGGATGTTTGTTCGATTCATTCATGCTAGGCTTGCGGTTACACAACTGGTCGGGGTCTGGTTACACAACTGACCAGGGTCTGGTTACACAACTGGTCAGGCTTCGGTTACACAACTGGTCGGGCTTTGGTTACACAACTGGACGCGCTCCAGTTACACAACTAGTCGGGCTCCAGTTACACAACTGGTCAGGCTCCGATTACACAACTGGTCAGGCTCCGGGGGGTGTCACTTGGGCTTCAGATTGTGCATTACCCTCTTTGTGTAATGAAATTTTAAAATAAAGTATATATATATATATATATATATATATATATATATATATATATATATATATATATATACACACATACTAAAAGAATAGGGTTGGTAGGAGAAGAAAATATCAAAGTGTTCAGTGGGGATCCACAAGGTCTTCTCTGGGTACTCATTTATTTTCTTCTCCGAGGCTATATGGGTCCCTACACTTGGGTGTAGGGACCCATATATAGCAACCCAACAAAGGGGTGGTACCCCTTTTAGGTTAATATATATATATATATATATATATATATATATATATATATATATATATATATATATATATATATATATATATATATATATATATATAATGTGTGTGTGTGTGTGTGTGCAGAAATAATATTAATAAAACAATTAACATCGTGTAGTGTACTCTATATATGAAAATGTATTATTTTGAAACCCGTATCAGTCACTAAACAAAAGATTGGGCTACTCTTATTACAAATTCGCTACTTTTTGACCGTCAGCTCGCTACTTTCAGCAATTTGGATCTGGCAACCCTGCGCGCCAAACACTGTCCTCAGTTTACCTGTGGAGCGCCCGTGTGAGGATATGTGCTCTCGCCCTCTTCATCTCATACCCAGAAATAGCTTACTACATTGATTCTTTTCTCGCTTTTAAAAGTTATGAACAGTATTAATGAAACTTTATTCAACGGTTCACAAATTAGATGCAATTAAATCTGTCATTCTTGGTATTATGTTGAGTAATGTTTACAATTCCCGAGCAATGAATTTCGAAGGAAAGTTCGAAAAGTGTTAATTTACAGGTCCTGTGTATAAACCTTCTGTATTATTATTTGGCTCTCAGTAAAGTCAGCCTCTCTGCAGTTCACAGAACTCCTAAATTGACTCATTTTAACAAGCGAGGTAAGTCTTTAAATTATAGTTTTACCTGCTTTACCTGTTCATAGCTTTTACTTGTTTGTAATTAATTAATAATAAATACCAATACAAATCGGTCAGAGAATCGGCGTTTTTTAGCTGACCCGTGTTAACTGGGCAGAACCAATGATGTGAATATACAACGGAAGCCCTGACTGTCACTCGATCAGCTGGTTAATCACTGATGAATTTGGCCAGAAAGTACTGCGGTAACCTCAAGGACAGATTCGCCTTTGGCTATAGAGAGCTCTCGAGAAGCCTAACAGGCCTCCTGCCCCCGACAACGGAAAACCTTCAGTACTTAGGGGCGTTTGATGAAGCATGCTGTCATCCACCTTTCAGTTTTATATATGAACACATTAAATATCTATTGCGTAGTCTAGGCAATAAGTATTCCAACAGTGAGCACTCAATTGTAAACTGTGATCAAAAGCTAGGACACTCGTATATGCACAATTACCAATGATTTTAATAATTAAGCTAAATTTGGCCTGGGCCACTATCTCTATTATAATGGTATCGACGGGGATAGAAAGCCGGCGGCTTGTCAGAAGTACCCCCTTTGCTCCTAAGGATTTTATCTAACAATTTTGAACTGGGGCATTTACAGCTTCGGCTGGTTTAGTTTAGTTCATTTATTATGCACCCCATACCCATCTTGTGGGCGGTAGTGGAAAGGGTTACAGAGGCACATAATGGGCTCAGGGACTGAACCCCACAATTCATTTAGCTAAGCAAGTTACAATCTTGATGAGCTAGTTACAAAATTCAATATAAGTCGTCACATCAACAATGCTTCGGCTGGTATAGGCGATTCCATGGGTTTATAACCCTCTGGGTGACCCATCATTGGTGCTAATGAGAGTTGTGCTACTCTCGTTAAGCTAATGAGTTTGGAGCCAGTATATTATTAGCATAATCTACTCGCTACACATCTGTTCTGTCTTACATTGTGGCATGTTGAGTTTGAAGCTGTTACCCATTGTGTGCGTTACATTTGAACTTTTGAAGAAGTGGTTTGAATGAATGTCCTCCAACTGTACAACCGTACAGTCAAATTCGTTTTCGATTCACAATCGTTCGAATCCCGGGCGAGACAGAAATGATTGGGCCCATTTTCTGTCACCGAACGTCCCTGTTCACCTAGCAGTAAAGCGAACTTAACCCAGGAGTTAGTTTGTTGTGGAGTTGCATTCTGGGGTGGGTCAGCAATTCGACCTTTAACAAGCCGCCGGCTTGTCAAAGGTCCTCCCATTTGCCTTGATGATTTTTTTCCATTTCATTTACAGAAAATCAAATTCTTCAGACCGTTTAAAAGAAAATGTTTTCAGCTCCATTATATATATATTTTAAACCAACGACTTAGAATAAAATAAAATTATAACTTGAGAATAATCTATGTTTAGGTCAAAGGTTCTCTTGCCAGTTTACAAGTAGACCATTACTGGAACCATAATATGCTTTCAGACCATGACAAATATCTAGATAATTCTCCAGGTGGTTTGATGAGGCAGCTTGTTGCTCAAGGTAATGAATTTGCTCTGAGGACAGCTTCATAATTTTGATCTACAATAATTGACTCTTACCTTCCCCATTACAAAAATATATGCAAAAGTTAGCGAAGAGCGTTTACAATTGAGTTCTCGTATACACTCCGTTTTCTTACATACAGTATAGTACAATACTTATTCTAAAGACGTATGTGTACAATATCTCGGCTTTTAAAATACATAGAAATTCGAATCTCTAAAGCCTAATTGTGGCACCCCTATACTTCGTTTAGTACCACTTTCGTTTCCTCTCCATTACCTATTATTTTATCTATCGTAACGCTTTTTTTAATTAACTTTCGAGATGTGGGCTTACAGATAATATAGGCAACTTTTACAGAAGGCAAACTTGGAATTCTTACTAGGATTTGCCTCTAAATTCTTTGATTTTTCTATTTAAATCTCATGTAGTGTCTTCGTTGCGCAGGGGCTAAGACCCTCGTCAGGCGCTTTTCGAGTTCTTTGGCCTGGGTTCTTATCCTGGCTGGAGAGGATTGACTAGGCGCCAAATCTTTACTGTAGCCTCTTTTCACCCAGCAGTGAATGGGTACCTGATTGTAAAACGATTTGGCGGGTCGTATTCCGAGGAAAATTAGGATTAAGGACCTGCCCGAAACGCTATGCGTGCTAGTGGCTCTACAGGATTGTAAGAACCTATTCTTACCAGAAACTATTCTTTGATATTAATTTTAATTTCTCTCTGTTCGGTGCTGTGATGTTAAAGAATTTTTTTTATTTAATAAATTAATGTCTACAGCTTGATTTGTAGCATCACTTCATGTATGTTTCGGTCATTATTTCACATTATTGTTACATGATAACAATTTTAACAGTTGCAGCTAGGAGACTAGCTGCGGCATCAGCAGAGGTACTGAAGACGAGTAACAAATGAGGGCGTGGTGGTGTGTGGTGATGGTGGTGGTTGTGGTAGCCTCTCCCAACCTCGCATGGTCCTTCACCCTCGATGGCTATTTCAAGGTAATAATAATAATAATAATAATAATAATAATAATAATGAGAAAATCCACTAGGGCTTGCGAACCTTCAACCATTGCATTGCTGAGTCGCGTACACTCTACCACTAGACCAACGTTTTTTTACTGTAATCACTGGAAATCATGAAGCCCCTACTGAAGCCAGTCCAAGTTTTTAACCCCACCTATACCTAGTGGATTTTCTCACTGATTTCTATATGGAAATTGCTTGCCAAGAGTGATGAAATTTGTGGGGAGAAAACGTTTGAACAAATGAACAAATGTGTGTTTAGAAAACGTCTGACTAACGAGTTGCGCCTAAGCTGCGCGCGCAGCGAGCGGGCGTACTTAAGCTGGGAGGTCACGACCTGTGCTCGACCTCATTTGCGGCCGCTCCTCAACCAAAACGACACACCTCCGCCAACCTGTTACACGTTGTCTAGGTCCATTTGCTCATCTAGGACCCCAGACCTCTACTTAAACGACGACTATAAGCCGGCCTGCTCAGACCTCTGATAGACGCCTGCTACACAAGGTAAAAGTTTTTACTCAGTTGACGTGATCCGCGTCCCCCCCCCCTGTTAGGCCCCGGTCCCAGTGTGTTTACGTACGTGTGCCCAGCGTAACATGTACTTGCCCAGGCGCGTGTAGCGCCTGCGTGCATGCCCCTAGTTGCCCTAGCCCCACTCCACACCGTTCCAGCCTCTGCATCTAGGGCGGTGGTTGGATCCATCAGATCGGGACAGGTCGATCGGCCTGTGTTTGGTTGAGCGGGCCATGTGTCGGTCGGGTAGCTCTGAAAACACCGTGGCTTCACAGGCCGCTGGTTTATCCAGACTTTTTTTCGTCTGCCCGGTGTAGCCCGGAAGAAACTGTGGCTTTACAAGCCTCTGGTGTCTGTCCATCCTTAGCATACTTCTCGAAGGTTATCCTTTTCTTTGCCTGCCTTATGTTTATCCTAGTTTCTGCCAAACAATGTTAACATTTACTTGCTTATATACTTTATTTAACCTTCGGCTTGACAATAATTGTCATTGATCCACAGCTTAGCGTTGGTTACAGCCTGCCTTACCCGCGTTGTCATACTGTTGAATGTTAATAGACTTTCATTTATCCCCTAATGCATTTTTTTTCTTAGATTTAAGGGGGCCTTAGATTCACGTATGCCAAAAATGAAAACTGGTTCGATTTCAAACTTTTTTGACGTGTTGTATATGTCCAAGTTTCAGCATTGTAGCATAAATAGGGAGAAAAAATATTAAATTGTCAAATTTTCAAAAATGGTCAAAAACGATTATCAAACACATGTCAACTGAAATCATGTCCGACTCTGTTATCACAGTAGCATATATTAAAAAATATAAGTTTTATTAAAAAAATTAAGTTAAAAAAAATTTTCTTAAATTTTATTTATTTCTTCATCGGACGATTTACAAGAAACTTACACACCTGACTGCACGTAAGTCTATCTGTAAGGGTGCCAATTTTAGAGGAAATTGGTTGATGTCAACCTCGGTCACAGATGGCGGCACCTTAGACTTTATTATTTTCTTATTTATTTTCAAGTAACATAATTCTTATAACTTAAATTTTTTATTCAATTTACATGAAACTTACACCTTATATGTAGTGTCTCTAAAATCTGGCACAAGATTTGCTTCCCAAGTTCATTTATTGATATTATAATGGCAATAAACATGATATATTTGCATAATTTTTTGGGGGAACTTTGACTATTTGCATTAGGAAACTAAAGATGTTTTGGAAAATCCCTTCCTACAGATCCTTTATTATATGCTAATGCGACAGAAAAGTCATAGAATAATTATATCTGAAAGGTGTGGTTGTTTATAAACACTTGAAAATGTGCAATATTCGATAAAAAATTTTTATCTCCCTTTCTATTTAGGCTGCAGTACTGAAACTTGGAATAATTGCAGCCCTTTTCATATACAACTAGTCAAAAAATATTGGTTGACATTGAACAACTTTTAAAAAATTAACTAACCCCCTTAACCAGTTCTCTTCGGCTTGCTTGATTGCCTGGTTCTTCGTCCTACCTTTACAAAAAGCCATCTTAGGGTAATTGCTTACCGCAGTTAATAGCGTTTCATCTAGGAACTTCATTTATGTAATTTAATACAGGCGTCATTGATGACATTTACGCTTCGCTTTCCGGTACTGTTATTTTAAGGATGCCCATTCACTTATTACCTTAATATCTTACCGCTAATGGTGAGCATAATAGCTCGCCCTTATGTACTAGACAGCTGACGTCCTCTGTGCTTGTTGTTTTGCTTATTTATTAATCAGGCTTTATCCCTTATTGACACTTATCCACACCTTCACATACATAAATTTTGTTTCGGCCTAATTCGCCAGCAGTGGCCTTTAGTGTTGGTCCGCCCACTCGACTGCGATATTGCCCATATTTATTATTGGTTAACCGCAATAACATTACTCGGCATGTGTTGCCTTCTCCACTTGCAGTAGTAATGTTCGGCTAGTTTGCAAGGGCGTTTAATTTAGCTCGCGCGGTTTCTCTTTACCTTATCTATAGTATAGTCATCCCGAATCTTGTTCACCAATTGTTATGGACCTCTGGATACGTTCTTTCTTAGTGTATCGATGCTCTTAATGCTCTTTCTGGAACTTTATTAGATGCACTTTAACAAATTTATCCGCTTATATGTTGCATTTACGACACTTTAGTTTCCATTTTGTTGCAACACTGTTATCCGTGTAATATTACCTCATTTTGCCGACGCTGCAGTACTACTCCCAGCATGCAACGTTTTCTAGTCACCCCAATGTCTTAAAATTGGTCCTTGGTTCAAAGTCCAAATTGGTCCTAAAATTAGATGACTAAATAAAAATATAAATAAATAAGTTTTATTAATGCCTTGTTGAATATATAAATTATTACGGTGGTGAACGCTGGCAATGACTGACGGACGGCGGACAGTCCGGTAGTCAGGTGTTGCCTAGGGACAGGTCGCCTGGGGCGTCTTAGGTAGCATCGGGGTAACTTAGTGGGTTACGTGTTGAAAATCATATTGAGGTGTGTAGGATGCATTGTGTAAAACTGATCTCGTTTAATGTAAAGGAACTAACATTACGGTGTCTAAAATATAAATAGCTGTACGGAAATATGAAAGATAGGGGTAAGGGGGGGGGGGTAAGGTTGATATGGGTAGAGGGGAGGGGCGGGTAAGATATTACGATGGGGTAGACTTGTCAGCGCCGCTCCTGTGCCTGGTAAGTCCACTACGGGCTCATCCATAGCCCGTGCTACTTGGAACTTGTTCAGAGTAGTTGAATCTATAGCAACAACTCGGCGGCGTCTGGCAGGGGTCGGAACAGGTGACGCGGGGTGCGAGGTAAGGTGGCTCGGGGAGTGGGAGGGGCTGGTCAGGTTATTAACTTATTCTGCTGTATGGTTACCTTGAGGTGCTTCCGGGGCTTAGCGTCCCCGCGGCCCGGTTATCGACCAGGCCTCCTGGTTGCTGGACTGATCAACCAGGCTGTTGGACGCGGCTGCTCGCAGCCTGACGTATGAGTCACAGCCTGGTTGATCAGGTATCCTTTGGAGGTGCTTATCCAGTTCTCTTGAACACTGTGAGGGGTTTACCAGTTATGCCCCTTATGTGTAGCGGGAGCGTGTTGAACAGTCTCGGGCCTCTGATGTTGATAGTTCTCTCTGAGTACCAGTTGCACCTCTGCTTTTCAACGGGGGTATTCTGCACATCCTGCCATGTCTTCTGGTCTCGTGTGATGTTATTTCTGTGTGTAGGTTTGGGACCAGCCCCTCTAATATTTTCCATGTGTAAATTATTATGTATCAATCCCGCCTGCGCTCAAGGGAGTACAGATTTAGGCTCTTCAGTCGGTCCCAGTAGTTTAGATGTTTTACTGAGTGGATTCTAGCAGTAAAGGACCTCTGCACGCTCTCCAGGTCAGCAATTTCTCCAGCTGTGAAAGGGGCTGTCATTGTGCAGCAGTATTCCACTCTAGAGAGCACAAGCGTTTTGAAAAGTATCATCGGTATAGCATCTTTAGTGTGAAAAGTTCTTGTTATCCAACCTGTCATTTTTCTTGCAGTTGTGACGGCTACTTTATTGTTAAAAAGTAAGGTCTTCCGACATGAGTACACTCAGATCCTTTACATTGCCTTTTCAATCTGTTATGATTTGTCTGAGTTTTGTACGTGGTTTCCGTTTTTATATTTTCATTTTTTCCATAGAGCATGAGCTGGAACTTATCTTCGTTAAACACCATATTATTTTCTGTAGCCCATAGAAAGACCTGATGGTGTCTATTAATCTTATTTAAATTATCAATCAAGCTGTCAATGTAATTAATCACAGCTTTAATATACCAATGTGCTTTAATATACTTGCTAATCTCTCTCGTCTCATTTTTTTGTTTGCAATGTACCTGTTATCATTTTATTAATTCTGCTAGAATTTACCTACTTAAAATTATCTATTAGATTAAGACCTGCCCGAAACGCTGCGCGTACTAGTGACTTTATAAGATTGTAAATACTATGCTATGTATTCTCTCAAACCCAATGTACCTTCTT
>WNGS01166519.1:18390-50241 GCA_020271785.1 Procambarus virginalis
CCACTCACCACCACTGCCTCACCACTCACCAACACTGCCACTCACCACTCTCCACAACTGCTTCACAACTCACCACCACTGCCACTCACCACTCTCCACCACTATCTCACCACTCACCACCACTGCCCCTCACCAATCTCCACCACTGCCACTCACCACTCTCCACCACTGCCCCTCACCACTCACCACCACTGCCACTCATCACTCTCCACCATTGCCTCACCTCACACCACCACTGCCACTCACCACTCTCCACCACTGTCCCTCACCACTCTTCACCACTGCCTCACCTCACACCACTACTGCCACTCACCACTCTCCACCACTGCCTCACCACTCACCACCACTGTCACTCACCACTCTCCACCACTGCCTCACCACTCACCACCACTGTCACTCACCACTCTCCACCACTGCCTCACCACTCACCACCACTGTTACTCACCACTCTCCACCACTGCCTCACCACTCTCCACCACTGCCTCACCTCACACTGTCTCACCACTCTCCACCACTGCCTCACCACTCACCACCACTGCCACTCACCACTCTCCACCACTGCCACTCACCACTTTCTACCATTGCCTCATCACTCACCACCACTGCCTCACCACTCTCAACCATTGCCTCACCACTCTCCACCACTGCCTCACCACTCACCACCACTGCCATTCACCACTCTCCACCACTGCCTCACCACTCACCACCACTGCCTCACCACTCATCACCACTGTCACTCACCACCACTGCCTCACCACTCTCCACCACTGCCTCACCACCACTGCCTCACCACCACTGTCCACTGCCTCACCACTCACCACCACTGCCTCACCACTCTCCACCACTGCCTCACTACTCACCACCATTGTCACTCACCACTCTCCACCACTGCCTCACCACTCACCACCACTGTCCACTGCCTCACCACTCACCACCACTGCCTCACCACTCTCCACCACTGCCTCACCACCACTGCCTCACCACTCACCACCACTGTCCACTGCCTCACCACTCACCACCACTGCCTCACCACTCACCACCACTGCCTCACCACTCTCCACCACTGCCTCACTACTCACCACCATTGTCATCCACCACTGCCTCACCACTCTCCACCACTGCCTCACCACTCATGTTGGAAAGATTCCAACACTAATACATCATTTCTTGTATTACAATACATCATTATAGTTTTAACCATAGTAATTACTGACTCTACTAATTTGTAGAACTAATTCAATTAATGTTTTATTGCCACGCAATATTTGCCAAATTCTTCCCACAGTCTCAATGACGCCGGGAAGTACCTATAGGTACTAATATAGCTAAAACATGAATTTCTCCACATTTAGTTCTGCATCTAAATGCAGAACTAAAATGTAGTTCTGCATCTAAATGCAGAGAGGTGGATGCATCATGCATCCACCTCTCTCTGCTGCATCTAAACAGAGTTTAGTTAATTACGTACCTTACCTTGAGGATACCTTGAGGTGCTTCCGGGGCTTAGCGTCCCCGCGCCCGGTCATCGACCAGGCCTCCTGGTTGCTGGACTGATCAACCAGGCTGTTGGACGCGGCTGCTCGCAGCCTGACGTATTTGTCACAGCCTGGTTGATCAGGTATCCTTTGGAGGTGCTTATCCAGTTCTCTCTTGAACACTGTGAAGGGTTTGCCAGTTATGCCCCTTATGTGTAGCGGGAGCGTGTTGAACAGTCTCGGGCCCCTGATGTTGTTAGAGTTCTCTCTCAGAGTACCAGTTGCACCTCTGCTTTTCAACGGGGGTATTCTGCACATCCTGCCATGTCTTCTGGTCTCATGTGATGTTATTTCTGTGTGCAGGTTTGGGACCAGCCCCTCTAATATTTTCCACGTGTAAATTATTATGTATTGTTATGATCTCAGCCCGCAGGAGAAACGAGTCTCCCTCCTTGAGAGTTATTCAGCAAGCCTGACCTAACTGGAAAGTTCAGGAATCATAGAGGCGATAATACATAGGTAAGATAGTTTGGTCGATTTAAATAACAAGTTGAGATTATGGGCAATGAACAAGAAAACAGATAAATGACTGATTAGGAGATGTGGACAAGTTGCTGGAAGCGTGAGAGCCTCTTCGGGAGGGCGATGACCTCACTTGAGGCCAGACATCGTAGGGGGAGGACGCGCTCCATTGTGCTCCTGTCAGAAGGTGACCCCTAGCGATATTATCTCCAAGAGAAGAGAAGTGTGCAGACGTTCCAGCTGTGGAGTCGAGCTGAGGACGTGTGGTCTCAAGTCCTGGACGGCGAGGAGAGAGTATTTAAGCCACCCAGTGACAGTTTTGTGTGGTGTGGAAAACACCCTGGTCAGATGCTGTCAGAGGGAGGAGCGCCCTCAACCTGAAGAGATCAGGGTAGTGAACTTCCAGATGCGGAAGGGCGAGTTCTAAATGAGTACTTGTAGGGAGGTGAGAGTGTTTGTCATTAGCGTGAACGATGCAGTGAGAGGTGAGTGATTGTTTGCCATCCTTGTACCAAGGAGTGTGTATTCTAAAGTTTAGAGTTACAGTCATAGGCAGGATTACCTACAGATATGTTCTAGGACGGATAGAGTGATCGATTGATTCGTTGTGTGTCACAGAACATTATGCTGATATATATATATATATAAATATATATATATATATATATATATATATATATATATATATATATATATATATATATATATATATATATATATATATATATATATATATATGTGTTATTGCATCTTCCTGCTGAATTTTCTTGTACGTGTTTAGAGATATATTTATATGTATGTATTCTCTTGTTGAAAGTGTACCATTATACTGTAAGACTTAATCTACGTGAGGAGGTTGGTAATATTAGGTGGTAATACCAAGAGATAGGATACCACTTAGCAAGCTGAGGATAGAGTTCTGATGGTGTTGGAGTGCAACCTGATTGTAATAGTATAGAGTATAGGATTCATTATTATTATATGTATGCGTGTATTGTATATGTACTTCGTCCAGTAAATGTATTCAAATTTGCTGGTGTTTGCACTTGTCCTAGTGAGGCTTCCCAGGAAATAGTAAAGAAGGAGAGAGAGAGAGCAAGAAACAGAAACCACTGCTGTGGACAGGGTAAGACGGAAGTCTAGTAAGGCAAAGGGAATTGAGGAGGTCATATCCCATAAGGAGAGAGTGGGGAGTCACAGCGGCTCGAGTGGGTGTGTGCACGTGACAACGAGGCTGCGTGTTGGAGCCGCATCCCCTAAACGTGTGACGTTGAGCCCCTCTCCAGAGCCAGAAGTGCCTAGTGTGATCTCCTAGTGAAATATAAGCATTTGTCGAGTTGTGGGTTGGGTGGTCCGTCAGCGATAATACCACCCAATCCACCACCGCAACAAATTGGGGGCCTGTCCGGGAGAGTGAACTGACACACCCACACCCTGTCCAAGAGTGGATTTGTACACCCCTTGTTGAAATAGATACACTGTGACCGCAGGTGTATATTCTCTCTCTCGGGAAGACTCACGGGACAAGATGGATAAGGTGCAAGCATTTGTGGAATCAGGCAAGCCTGAGGACTTGGAAGGTTGCACGAGGGATCAATTAAAACAGATAGCAGAAAAGTGTGGCATCAGGTTGAAAGCATCTAAAGTGGCTGGGATGAAGGATGAAATCCTTAGGCAGTTAAGAGCCAAAATCGAAGCAGCAGAGTAAGGAGCCCAGATAGGAGCTGAAAGTGGAAAGAGGATGATGGGCAGGATGAAGTGAGATCCCAGGGATCGAGTAGGAGCAGCAAGAGTAGCCGCAGTAGCAGGAGTAGCCGGAATAGGAGCTGGAGAGATTCCAGTTAGAGCTCCAGATGCAGCAACAACGAGAGGACAAGGAGAGACAGTTCCAGCTGGAAAAGATGAAATTAGAACTCCAGATGAAAATGAGGCAGAGAAACCTGGAACCTGTTCCTATAAGGGAATGGAGTTGGAACAGGAGAAAGAAAAAGCCCAGGTCGAAAAAGAAAAGAGAGAACAAAACAAATGCAAATAGAAGCGAATAGAACCTTGGCTGAGCAAAGGATCGAGCATGGGTTGCCAGAGAGCACCACCCAGGTATCCACTCACCAGATGTTAGGGTGAGGGAGAAGGACATTCCCTTGTTTGTTCCAGAAGAGGAAGAGAGCTTTTCGAGCACTTTGAAAAGGTGGCCAGCATCAAGGAGTGGCCACAGGAGGAATGGGCCCAGCTGGTCCAGTTAAGATTGACCTGTGCAGCCAGAGAGGCATATACCCAATTGTCACTAGAAGAGTGCCAGGATTATGCCACAGTAAAGAGCAGCATATTGCGCTCGTTCCAGTTAACCCAGAAGCTTATAGGAAGCGTTCAGAGAGATGATCAAAGTTGGAGCATGTACGTTTGCTGAGACAGCAAGGGATCTGGAAAGACGATTCCAGAAGTGGATTGAGGCTGCTGGAGTTGGATCTTACGCTGACCTGAAGCAATTGATGGTCATGGAGAAGTTCTTGGAGATGATGCATCCCGAAACAAAGTTCAAGATCCAAGAAGCAAGAATAAAGGAGGTGAGAGATGCCGCGGATAGGGCGGATATGATTACGGAAGCATATAAGAGCTTGAGGGAGAACAGAGTGAAGAATGAGGTGAGACCCAGCAATGGCAGATCCAGTGGAGCCTGGGGAGGAAGAAATTACGAAAGACCCGAAGAGTCTGGGGTGAGAAAAATTTTGATAAATGGGCGGATAAGCGTAAGTACCCTAAAACTCAGAAGAGTAGGTCGCGCACTTCGTCTGAAAGTGAAGATGAAGGAGCTAAACGAGAAACAAATCATTATCCAGGAAATCAAGAGTCCAGTAAAGCCCCACAGAGTGCAGGTAATGTACCTGGCCCGAGGAACTCTCATGCGAGTGGACAAAGTCAGAACACTCTGGTACATATAGAAGAGACTTTTCCCAGGTGAGGTGTTACAACTGTAACGGATTGGGTCACGTGATGCGAGATTGTAGGCAGGGCAAGAGAGTTGTGACCCTGGCCATGTGTGACCCCGAAGTAAATATACTAATGTGTTCCGAGACAAACCACAAATGATGAACTTAGTGAACGAGAGTATAGGCCGTTCATAAGTAAGGTTGGATCAGTATAGAAGGCCAACCTGAGGTAGAAGTTGGTATCTTAAGAGATACGGAGCCAATCAGAGCTTGATTCTGAGAAGCCTGATAGGAAATGATCGACTGTTAGCTGGCAGTAGGAGGATAAAGGTTCATGGGTTGTTGTCTAAGAGTGACATGCCCGTGTGTGCTGTCCAGCTAAGGTCGGAATATTGTCGGCGGAGGTGATGTTGGGAGTGTGCCCCGACATACCTGTTCCAGGAATTCAAGTGATCCTGGGGAATGACTTGTGTGGGACAAAGGAGTTACCAGGAGTCATAGCGGAGACTGTGCCAGAGGAGTGCCCAGAAGGCCACGGCACGGGTGGGACACCTGAGAGTGTGAACCTGACTGACATCCGAGGAGATGAGTCAGGAGACCGCCAAGCCATTGAGTACCTTTCTCGGTAGTGGTGAAGGCAGAGGTAGCCGACGAGGAATACGCTGGAAAAGAGGAGACAGTGTCTATTCAGTCGGTAGAAGATATCGACGTAGATATAGCGTGGCTGTTTGATGAAGGTCCAGCTCAGGAAGATGAAGTCTCAGTGAGGCCAAAAGTGAAGATGGCCCAGCCAAAGAAGAATCAAGTGAAGAGAGCGAACCTGAGCAGACCCAGCCTGCTGAAATTAAGGGTCGGAAGGTGAGTGCAACTGTGCTGAGCAGAAGTGAGGAAGGATGTGGACATACTGAGGACGGGAGTAGAGCATCAAGTTGTGCACGAGCACAGAGGCGTTTGGATAGTAGAGTTAAGTTGTTTGAGATGTCAGGAGTTGACATGTTTCACAGAAAACGCGGAGGAGAGATAGTGAAGAAGAGTAATAGCCGAGAAAATAGAAGGAGAAGAGACAGTATGTGTGGAGAGATGCTTACGGGCACTCTAGGAGAGGTAAGCAACATGTACGATCGAGTGCTGTTGGATGTAGTACAGGGCTCGGAGAAACTTTTAGGGAACAAAGAAGAGTTGAAGGAGAAGAAATGGATTGTATAGAGGCGAGAAGTGTGAGAAGAGGATGATGATACAAGCATGGAGGAGTAGAAGAAAGCCGAGGACTCGATGGAAGTCAAACAGGATGAGGTCTCGGATAAATGAGAAGACGAAAGGGAGGATCGTCGGTGACGACGAGGGAGTTAAGTATGATGCAGGAGACGAGAGTATAATGGCAGTATATGGAAGTGTGAAGACGACAGAGGAGGTACAGACAGTAGATGTCTGACTCTGGACGTGAAGAGAAGAAGACGAGGAAATGGAGGGTGGAAACAATAAGTAGAGTGGACCGATGGAGTGCGGGCGTCCAAGGAGGACAGCCTAGCCGAGAGGTGTTAGAGAAGTCAAATCATTTGCGAGAAGATCATGTATCGGGCGAGTTGTAGCCAGATGTTACCAGGTGCAACGAGGAAGTTGTACACTCCTAAAGGAGTATGTACGCAGGCATCAACCGGTCGAACAATCGGTGGAGAACGAGACAGTGTGGTGGGGATGTATTATCCCGAGCTTTGCCCAGGATAACTCTCAAAATAAGGGGAGGGGAGTGTTATGATCTCAGCCGCAGGAGAAACGAGTCTACCTCCTTGAGAGTATTCAGCAAGCCTGACCTAACGGAAGGTCCAGGAACATAGAGGCGATCATAAATAGGGAAGATAGTTTGGTCGATTTAAATAACAAGTTGAGTTATGGCAATGAACAAGAAAACAGATAAATGACTGGGTTAGGAGATGTGGACAAGTTGCTGGAGGCGTGAGGCTCGTTCGGGAGGGCGATGACCTCACTTGAGGCCAGACATCGTAGGGGGAGGACGCGCTCCATTGTGCTCCTGTCAGAAGGTGACCCCTAGCGATATTATACTCCAAGAGAAGAGAAGTGTGCAGACGTTCCAGCTGTGGAGTCGAGCGGGACGTGTGGTCTCAAGTCCTGGATGGCGAGGAGAGAGTATTTAAGCCGCCCAGTGACAGTTTGTGTGCTGTGGAAAGCGCCTGGTCAGACGCTGTCAGAGGGAGGAGACGCCCTCGACCAGATAATCTGTGGTAAGCCCGATTTAAGCCAGTCATAGTGTTTGCTTGTAGTGGTGTGTGTTTGCCCAGCGACAGTAGCAATGTTATTTACAAGTTAAACATGTTTGGTAAGGCAGAGAGCCTAAAATAAGAGAGTGAAGGGGAGAACATGGAGCGAATCCGTCTCCTCTGAGCACTGGCAGGCAACTGAGGGAGCCCGGCTCCTGACGGCGGAGGCCTCCGGAGTGAGTGAGGCCCGCCAGCGAGGTGGAGCAAGGACCCGCCCCAACGGGGGAGTCCACTCTCACAATTGTAGAAGACGAGAGAGACTGGGGCAAAGATATTGTGTGATTAATTTTGTTTATGTGTAAAAAGGGAAACATTTTATTGGTGTGCAAATGGGTTGCAGGTTTGTCTTTGGGGAAGAAGTTGCTGAGGACTTTGAAGCCAGCACAGAGGGAGTAGTTGATGAGACTCCAAGGCAGTGGAGAAGAGGACCTCGAGCTGTGAGGAGAAGCAGTGAGGAGTGTCACGTGCTTCTGCAGAGGCGGTGAAGTACCACAGTTATTCGAGGAAACTTTATGGTGCAGCAGCCAGGGGAGCTGTGGATGACCCTAGTGGGGAGTAGAGAAGCACCATAATTGTTCAAGGAAACTTCATGGTAGCAGCCTGGAGGAGCTGCAGAGGATCCTGGTGGTCAAGCCGGGAAGAACCTGAAGAGATCAGGGTAGTGAACTTCCAGATGCGGAAGGGGGAGTTCTAAATGAGTACTTGTAGGGAGGCGAGAGTGTTTGTCATTAGCGTGAACGACGCAGTGAGAGGTGAGTGATCGTTTGCCATCCTTGTACCGAGGAGTGGGTATTCTAAAGTTTAGAGTTACAGTCGTAGGCAGGATTACCTACAGATATGTTCTAGGACGGATAGAGTGATCGATTGATTCGTTGTGTGTCACAGAACATTTATGCTGATATATATATATATATATATATATATATATATATATATATATATATATATATATATATATATATATGTGTGTGTGTGTGTGTGTGTTATTGCATCTTCCTGCTGAATTTTCTTGTACGTGTTTAGAGATATATTTATATGTATGTATTCTCTTGTTGAAAGTGTATCATTATACTGTAAGACTTAACCTACGTGAGGAGGTTGGTAATATTAGGTGGTAATACCAAGAGATAGGATACCACTTAGCAAGCTGAGGATAGAGTTCTGATGGTGTTGGAGTGCAACCTAATTGTAATAGTATAGAGTATAGGATTCATTATTATTATATGTATGCGTGTATTGTATATGTACTTCGTCCAGTAAATGTATTCAAATTTGCTGGTGTTTGCACTTGTCCTAGTGAGGCTTCCCAGGAAATAGTAAAGAAGGAGAGAGAGAGAGCAAGAAACAGGAACCACTGCTGTGGACAGGGTAAGACGGAAGTCTAGTAAGGCAAAGGGGATTGAGGAGGTCATATCCCATAAGGAGTGAGTGGGGAGTCACAGCGGCTCGAGTGGGTGTGTGCACGTGACAACGAGGCTGCGTGTTGGAGCCGCATCCCCTAAACGTGTGACGTTGAGCCCCTCTCCAAGAGCCAGAAGTGCCTAGTGTGATCTCCTAGTGAAATATAAGCATTTGTCGAGTTGTGGGTTGGGTGGTCCGTCAGCGATAATACCACCCAATCCACCACCGCAACAGTATCTCTCCCGCCTGTGCTCAAGGGAGTACAGATTTAGGCTCTTTAGTCGGTCCCAGTAGTTTAGATGTTTTACTGAGTGGATTCTAGCAGTAAAGGACCTCTGCACGCTCTCCAGGTCAGCAATTTCTCCAGCTGTGAAAGGGGCTGTCATTGTGCAGCAGTACTCCACTCTAGAGAGCACAAGCGTTTTGAAAAGTTTTATCATCGGTATAGCATCTCTAGTGTGAAAAGTTCTTGTTATCCAACCTGTCATTTTTCTTGCAGTTGTGACGGCTACTTTATTGTGTTCTTTAAAGGTAAGGTCTTCCGACATGAGTACACCCAGATCCTTTACATTGCCTTTTCGTTCTATGTTATGATTTGTCTGAGTTTTGTACGGGGTTTCCGTTTTTATATTTTCATTTTTTCCATAGCGCATGAGCTGGAACTTATCTTCGTTAAACACCATATTGTTTTCTGTAGCCCATAGAAAGACCTGATCTACATCTGACTGGAGGTTTGCCGTGTCCTCTATGTTGCCTACTCTCATGAAGATCCTGGTGTCATCTGCAAAGGATGATACAGTGTTATAGGTTGTGTTCTTGTCTATGTCCGATATGAGGATGAGAAAATTACTGGAGCAAGCACAGTACCCTGGGGGACTGAGCTCTTAACGGTTGATGGGCTGGATTTTATTTTGTTGACTATTACACATTGGGTTCTGTTGGTCAGGAAATTGTAGATCCATCTGCCTATTTTTCCGGTAATTCCTTTTGAACGCATTTTATGTGCAATAACACCATGGTCACATTTATCAAAAGCTTTGGCGAAATCTGTGTAAATTACATCAGCGTTTTGTTTGTCTTCCATAGCATCTAATGCCATATCATAGTGGTCCAGCAACTGCGACAGGCAAGAGCGCCCTGTTCTGAAACCATGTTGTCCGGGGTTATGGAGATGCTGTGATTCCATGTATTTTGTGAGCTTACTTCTTAGCACTCTCTCAAAAATTTTATGATGTGCGATGTTAACGCTATCGGTCTGTAATTTTTTGCCTCTGCCTTATTTCCTCCTTTATGAAGTGGTGCTATCTCTGCTGTTTTTAGTATATCAGGAAAAACGCCAGTATCTAGGCTTTGTCTCCACAGAATGTGAAGGGCCTGTGATAGTTGTTTTTTACAGTTCTTGATGAATATGGAGTTCCAAGAAACCGGGCCTGGTGCAGAGTGCATAGGCATACTGTTTATGGCTTCTTCAAAATCCAGTGGGGATAGGGTGACGTCTGATATATGATTTGATGTTGGTATCATATCCATGAAAAATTCATTTGGGTTATCGATCTCCTACCCTTACTAAGGATAATATTTAGTTGATTATTTATGTAGCATATTATTGCTTACTGAATTCGTTCATTTAGGTGTATTAACAACTACAGTGGAAAATATTGTAAAGTAAATCAATTCATATGATATTTCTTTATGCAGTCTTAATAAGCTGACTTGCATTGTGCAAAAATATATTGCACCTTAATACATTATTTAGTGACATGAGCACTTGTCACCAGTCCTTACTTCCCTGATTAAATAAGTAAAATAAAATATTTTAAGCTCGAAAATACTTTGAGCGGGCTGCACATGCGTATCACAGCCAGGGAGGAAGGAGAGCGTGACTTGCTTGCTGCCCGACGCCTACGAGCGACGCCATATTAGCAACATGCATGAGAGAGACGACGCTATAGCAAAGCATTTGCTTAGTTTAATTATTCGTAATTACATTTACAAGAGCGTTAAATTGGCAATCAATAACCGTGTCCCGGAACCAGAGGTAAGGTAATTATCAAAAGAAGGCACCAAACCGGGAAGGCTATGTAGCACCATCAAAGTGCGAAATAATCAGAGGGCGCTAAATATTACTAAGAAAGCCAATACGAGAACAAAAACGCATAAGGCGAACGATATCAAAAGTATCCGATTCACCTAGAATTCTATCGAGGGACAAGTGACCGCGAGGGACGGTCGGAAAGCAAGACACACGCTCGTCCTGGAAGGCAGGACATTCAACAAGGATATGCATAACCGTAAGAGGGACAACGCAATTCGGACAACAAGGAGCAGGGCGGCGCTCCATTAAGTGACCGTGGGTTAAGCGAGTATGGCCAACCCGCAGCCGTGCTAAAGCAGTTTCCCACCGTCGGTTACGGTGGTAGGAGGAAGGCCACGGGGACACACTACGTTTGAGAGTACGCAGTTTGTTACTAACCACAGAGGACCAACAACTCTGCCAACGGGCAAGGATAGAGGAATGAATAACCGGATAAAAGTCAGAATAAGGAAGACCCTTACGGGAGATGGGACAAGAACGGATGGCTTCCTTAGCGGCAGCATCTGCACGCTCATTCAAAGAAACACCAATATGGCTGGGAACCCAGCAAAACTCTACCGATTTAAACTTACTAGAAATAAGAAACAGCCATTGCTGAATCTCGATGACCACTGGGTGGACAGGATTAAAGGACCCAAGAGCCATTAGGGCACTACGAGAGTCAACGACAACCACAAAGGAGGAATGAGAATGAGAAAGCAAGAGACGGAGAGCATAGAGAATAGCATAAAGTTCCGCCGTAAAGACGCTAGCCTCCGAAGGGAGGCGACACATATAAGTACGGTCAGGAAAAACAACAGAGTAGCCCACACCGTCCGCAGACTTAGACCCATCGGTAAAGATGGAAATAGAGCGGGAGTGCGAAGAAAAGTGCTCAAGGAAGAGGCTTTTCAGAACTGTAGGAGGGGTAAAGGCTTTAGTAATACAAGTCAAGGACGTACAAAACTTGGAAGGGGGACTCTCCACGGAGGCAAGGAAGGAACAATACGAGGAGAAACATTAGAAAGACGAACAGAAAGAGAATCCTGCAAGCGAGATAACCGGACAGAAAGTGGGAGACAATGAAGAGGAACAGGAGCTACAGGAGGAGGAAAAGTCAAAGCACGACAGAGGCGAGAGGAAGGATGCTGTAAGGACCGCGCAAGATAGCGAAGACAGTAGCGGTCACGGCGGTCCTGGAGAGAGAGAAAGCCAGTGTCAACATACAAACTGAGGGCGGGAGTCGAACGAAAGGCACCAGAGCTGAGACGCAACCCAGTATGGTGCAAAGCATCAAGACGGCGAAGAGTAGAAGGAGCAGAAGAGTAAGCAGGGCAACCATAATCGAGTTTAGACAGGACGAGAGAGGAGTGCAAATATAGGAGCGTGCGTCTATCCGCTCCCCAAGAAGTATGGGACAAAACCTTAAGGAGGTTAAGGGCCTTAGAGCACTCAACTCGGAGGCAAGAGATATGGGCTGACCAAGACAAACGAGTGTCAAAGACTAACCCCAAGAGCTTTGCGGAATCCCTGTACACAATGGGATGACCATAAAGCGACAAAGAGGGACGAAGAACAACATGCTTCCGAGTAAAGGTCATAGCACAAGTCTTAGATGCAGAGAACTTGAAGCCATGATCGGTGGCCCACGACGACACGGCATCAATCGCAAGTTGAAGCCGCCGTTGAAGGAGAGGTGAATCATCACCCTGACAGCAAAGGGTAAGATCATCAACATACAGAGCAGAGAAGACACCAGAAGGAAGAGAAGAAAGAAGACCGTTGAGGGCAACTAGAAAAAGAGTAGTGCTCAGAACACTACCCTGGGGTACACCCTCATACTGCCGAAAAGGGGCAGAGAGAGCAGTACCAAGCCGCACACGAAAGGAACGACGAGAGAGGAAGCTCTGGAGGAAGAGAGGGAGGTTCCCACGAAGGCCAAAAGAATGAAGTTGAGACAGAATGTGATACCGCCAGGTAGTGTCGTAAGCCTTTTCTAGGTCAAAAGGACGGCAACAACGGAAGTCTTCGCAGCAAACAGTACGAATATAGACCTCCAAGTTTACCAGGACATCCGTTGTGCTGCGGCACTTGCGAAAACCAAATTGAGAAGGAGAGAGGTGGTTATAGTGTTCTAAGAACCACATCAAACGAACGTTAACCATACGTTCAAAGAGCTTGCAGACACAACTCGTGAGGGCAATAGGGCGGAAGTCCTTGGGGGATGACCCGAGAGACCCTGGTTTCCGAACAGGGAGGACAACAGCATCGAGCCAGTCTTCAGGGACTGACGACGACTCCCAGACCCGATTGTACAGACTCAGTAAATACTGAGACGTGCACGGAGGGAGATGGCGGAGCATTTCATAATGAATGCCATCAGAGCCCGCTGCCGTAGAACCACAAAGGGCTAGGGCAGATTGAAGTTCAGAGAGAGAGAAGGGATCATTATAGGGAAGGTGGAGAAAAGTACAGAAATTTAAAGGACGAGACTCAAGGAGAGGCTTACGAAGAAGGAAGGATTGGGGGAGATGAGAACCAGAACTAACAGAGGAGAAATGGGACCCAGTTCGGTCGCAACCTGCAACGGGTCCGCCACAAGAGCACCATGGAGGCGAAGGACGGGGAGACATCGGGAACGAACTTACCCGCAATCTTGCGGATACGCTTCCAGACCAGCGGAAGAGGAGTTTCGGAAGTAACGGTAGAGACATAAGTCGCCCAGCAAGCACGTTTAGCCGCACGGATGGTCCTACGGGCCACCGCACTCGCCTTCCGAAACAAAAGAAAAGACTCAACCGTCTGCCGGCGGCGATGTCTCTTCCAGGCTGCACGCTTACAGCGGACAGCCCGAGCACAGTCCAAATTCCACCAGGGAACGCACTTTCGCGTTCCCCGAGAGGAAGAGCGAGGAATAGAGTGCAGGGCAGCGTCAAAGATAGTGTCATGAAAAAGAAGGAGGGCGCGAGGGAGAGGTAAAACGGAGAGGTCGGAAATAGTAGCACGGAGAGTAAAAAGGCGCCAGTCAGCCTCGGCAAACCGCCACCGAGGGAAGGAGAGAGGAGGGCGAAAGGAGAAAAAGTGACAAGGATAGGAAAATGGTCACTGCCATGGAGGTCATCAAGGACTCGCCACCCGAAATCTAAGGAAAGGGATGACGAGCACAGAGAAAGATCGAGACAAGAAAGGGAGCGAGTCCGAGAGTCCAAATGAGTGGGCTCACCAGAATTAAGAAGGTAGGGAAGAGAGAGGATGAAAGGTTCAAGTAGGCGACCCCGGGTGTTTGTCAGCACATCACCCCAAGGGCATGACGACAATTGAAATCACCCAGCAGGAGCACAGGCTCCGGCAAGGAGTCTAGGAGGTGTTTAAGATCGGGAAGAGAAAGTGGGACAGTGGGGGAAGATAAATGGAACAAACCGTGTACCATCTACGCACAAAGACACGGGCGGCAGAACAGTGGAGAGGCGAGGAAAAAAGTAAGGGGACAAAGGGAACATCGGAACGAATCAAGAGAGCAGAAGAATTATGGACCCCAGCGACGCTGGGGAGGGAGAGAAAAGAATAGCCACGGAAGCGACCAGAACGAGAACCAAGCATCGGCTCCTGGAGACAGACACAAAGGGCGAAAACTGTGAGATGAGAAGTTGAAGGTCAAGGAAATTGGCGTAAAATCCACGGATGTTCCACTGAAGAAAAGACATCACTAAAGAGAGAGAGGAGAGCAACAGAGAGCAAAGAAACAAGGTGAAGAAGGAACACAGCACGCTAAAAAGCACAGAGTCAGGATCAGGGTCAGCAAAGTCAGGATTAGGGGGCATGGGTAAACTGAGTAAAGAAGGAGGGCAAGAAGCGGAAGGACGGACCAGAGGTGGACGAGCAGGCCTGGAGGAGAGGAAGGGGGAGAGGGGAGCAGAAAGAGGGGAGCGCACCTCAGCAAGGGCAGTAACCGAGATGGAACTGGGGGCTAAAGAACCCCCACAGTAGGAACAGGGGGCACCACCACCGAAGCGGGAGGGAAGGAACGATAGAAGCAGAGATAGGGGGCGAAGAAGAAAGCGAAGCTTTCTTACCGACAGGGGAGGAGGAAGGAGAGGACCAGGTTTCCGCTTCTGACTCAAAGAAACAGGCGTCCCAGCAGCAACGTACTGGGCAACAGACTCCAGAGTCTCGATAGGAGAAGAAGAGCGAGAGCGAACAACACAACCATCAGGAGAGCGATGGACGTCGGCCCGCACAGTCAGGCGGCGTGGAGAGCCAAGAGACGGAGGAGAAGGACTAGTAGGAGAGGAAAGAGAAGACACAGGAGATGTGACAGACTGGGTAGAATGAAGGGGAGCCCTAGACAGAGAACCAGGAGGGGGACCCTTCGGGACAGAACTGAGGGAAACAGGGGAGGCGGTGGTGGGCGTGTCTGGGTCTAAGGCTCGGAAACGGTTGTGAGACTGAGGAAGGCGGGAAGGACGAGGAGGGGAAGAGCGCACCACTCGAGCATAGGAGACACCAGCGAAAGAGGGGAGACGATGAACTTGGCGCCGAGCCTCAGGAAAAGACAAACGGTCCCGGTGCTTCAAGTTGAGGACAGCCGCCTCAAGTTTGTAACGAACACACGCACGGGAGAAGGTAGGGTGGGCCTCACCGCAATTGAGGCAGCGGGCCTGGGGAGAAGTGCACTCCAACTTAGAGTGACCCTCGCTTCCACACAGGGGACAGAGAGAGACAGGACTAGAGCACCTGAGGGTACCATGCCCAAACTTCCAGCACTTACCGCAGAGCCGAGGAGATGGAATATACTCCTGAACGGAGCACCTGGCACCAGCGAGAATAACAGAGGATGGAAGGGTCCTACCATCAAAGGTAACCTTCACAACCCGAAGAGGCAGACGGCGATGACCACGAGGGGGACGAATAAATGTATCCACTTGGAGGACAGAATGACCTTGGGCCTCGAGGACATGTTTGATATCCTCGTGGCAGTCCCTAAGATCCCTAACACCGGTCGCAACATGGTGCGGGAGGAGAACAGTGCCCACACTGGCATTCAACCGGCGTTCTTCGAGACCCGAACAGGGGTTTCACCAAGGCAGGATAAGGCGGCCAAGCGAGTGGCCGCATCCTGAGAAGGAGCAGCAACGACACGGGTACCAAGACGAGTGGGGTTGAAGGTGACAGAGGCATCCACGGAATCGACAAGATGCCTATGAAGGGAAAAATCGTCAGGAGGAGTTGAGTCCAAGGGTTGGAGGTCAAAATACTTAGTCCATGTAGCAGGACCAAACAAAGCATGGAACGAAGTAGGATGGGAAGGAAGCATACGAGAGCGGCCGTGGCGGGGACGGCGATGAGAACCCGTAGAGAGAGACGGGTCGAAAGGCGCAGTAGTCGCAAGAAGAGATGGAGCCGTGCAAGGGGACGAGACGGTCACCACAGCAGGCTTGGGGCTCGACCCAACCACAGAGGAGGGAGGGGAGCAGGGAGGAAGAGTCCGGTCTGGGCCTAAACCGGGCTCTGCAGTGGAGGCTACAGATCCCGGTCTTCCAGGACGGTCCGACTCAGGGGCCTGGTCGCCCACCCCATGAGCCTGGTTAGAAGTAGTCAAGTCGTCATCCATATAGCAAACTAATAAAAGGGATGGGACCCGGAACCAAGGGATACCACCTACCAGGGCAGCCAGGGAGGCCGAGCGCGGGCCAGTGCAGGAAGGGTGTGTCGTCCCCAGCGGTGCTCCCCTTTTCAACAGGGGAGTCCTACTACTTCGTGCATTCTCCCACACTGGTGCTAAGACCCCAGTCCCCCTATCGCCCTAGCCTGGACACCCAACCATCCACTCAGGGCGGCCTCTCACAGGCGACCCCTCCAGCGGGTGGTCCGATGGCTCACAAGGCCCCTACATGGTGCCCTTCAGCACGTACACCACCCAAAGAGGGGCAGGAGAGGGGGCACAGGCAACCCACACCCGTCCCAGGGAGGTGTACGTGAGCCCCTCACCACGGCAAGGAGGCACCACGGAGGGGGGTCGCCCAGAAGAGGCGGTCGGTGTTACAACTGTGGGGGACGAGGACACTTTGCAAGGGAGTGCGGTCGCCCCAGGCACAGTGGGAACGTGGCTTTCGCGAGGATAGGAAGCGAAGAAGCCAACGATAGTTCAGGTGATATGCCAGTGATAAGGGAGAAGAGGATTCACCCCTTTGTGTGTGAGGGGACGGTGAAGATAAGAGGAGCTGATCCTGTGCCAGCAAAGATGCTGAGGGACACTGGATCCGACTTCACCCTTGTTAGTGAATCCCTCTTCTCCGAGGACTACAGACGTTCCAGTACAGGGGAGGCCCTGATAAGGACGTTGGGGGGACAAGTGAAGATGCCCCTTCATAAGGTGATTCTTAATTCGGACTATGGTTGTCAGACTCTCGTTGTAGGGGTCTGTGCTTTACTGCCCAGGATGGAAGCTCAGGAGATCCTAGGGAATGACTCCTGTGGGGGATGTGTTCTCTCGAATTTGATTAAAGGTGAGGAGTGTATAGAGCCCTATCGACAGAGCAGCAGGACAGGCACCAGCAGTGGCGAAACGAAAATTGCGAGAGTGGCATTTCCGGTATGCGCGGTGACGTCGGGACGAGACGTGAGGGAAGATGATGTGAGCGGATCCAGTCACGCCGAAGAGAACATGCCGGGTGACCTGGGCCTCGATCGTTTGTTCCGAGAGGAGGCCAGAGGACAAGCGACAGGTGAGGAAGGGTCGGATAAGAGTGTCCAAGTTACTCTCACCAGTCCTCTAGGTATCGACCGCACCCGTCTAGGTGAGCTGCAAAAGGAAGAGTTTCCTGAGTTGGTACAGGAGGCGGAAGGAGGTCTCGCCGGACCCGAGTCACAGACTCACTTCTTCGTGGAGAAGGGAGTGCTAATGAGGCAGTGGAGACCGGTTAGGGAAGATGCGGGTGATGATATGCTGAGAGTGAGGCGTCAGGTGGTGGTGCCGGCGCGGTACAGAAATGCGGTACTGAAGCTTGCACACTCAGTGGATCCCGCGGGTTGCGTTTTCTTCCAACCTCAGAAAAAGAACACTGCTTTCCAAAGCGATGGGTTTCCTGATGGAAGAAAACGTAGGTCTGTGGAGATGCGTTTAACAGCCCAACCTGCGCGCGCAACAGCCAGTGTTTATATAAGCCAGTGTTTATATAAGCTTTGGCCGCGGTCTTGTGGGACCCTGTTCCCGCCATGCACGCAGCTGCTTCACTTACAAAACACCCACCCTTTTCCCAGGATCCTCTACATCCCCTGTTTTCTTTTCAAAGGGATGACGCACAGGCAGGCTCAGAGGGTACTTGTTCTAGCTTGCTAAGCATTTGCGGTATCTTTGGGGGTGCTCTGCCGGAACCCCCAAAGTGATAAGCCTGCAGATAGCTAAGAAATATTAACATGAATTGTAATTAGTGTAAATTCAAATAATGCAACTTTCAATTACTAACTATAGATGTAACTATTAATTGTAATTGATTTAATACTTTATCATTATAATGATTATTCATTATAATTATTCTTTACTTCTTTATTGTTATGCATTAGTCACTAATTATTTATCATTCACCCTAATTAGCTATTTGATACAATAAAATTATTGCTTATCATTATACTATGTTATTATTATATTATTATTATATAATAATAATTATTTATTAATTTATTATTTATTAATTTATTATTAATTTATTATTTACTATTATAAAATAAACAAGTCCCCACTCTGAGCACGTTTTCTTCCAACCTCAGAAACACACAATTCTACTTGACAGGCTGAAGAGTAAAGGACTAAGGTCCTACGAAACAGCGGCTGTACCCGTTATAGCATTTTCTCCTAACGATACTCCCTCTCCTCTAACCAAGGGGGATATCGAAAGGCGAAATACCGGGACACAAATGGCTTTTTCGCTCAAGTCTTCTGGTAGGACTCTCTTTTTCTGCCCCCCAGGAGGCAAGGGAGAGTTTGACTCCATTACTGAGAGAAATACTTTTTGTGCTTTTTTCCAAACTTTTTTCTCACACACATGAGCCAAAAAGGGAAGAAAACCCTATAAATTTGTTTCTTTCCCCCATTCTTGAGTATTAAAAGTGTTGTAAGTTTCGTTGAATTGTAGAGCCAGAATGGAGATTGACGCAGTATGAACGAAGAGAACACGAGAGGTCTCACCAAACCAACCCTCGACATCGAAAGCAAGAAGACCAGTGGAGGCCGAGTTAACTGTTTCAGAGTCCCTCCGGGAAACAATTACGGAAACTCTCAAGGATTCTCTCCCTAACACCTCCGAAGAGGAGTGGGAGTATGGAATACTTGAGATCTTAAATAAATACAGAGACCTCAACTTCCTGAAGGCATCCTCCAAGGAGTCTGGAGAGACAGGAGAGTATGGATGGGACCAGAGTCGAAGGCACTTGAACACCTGCCGTTCACTCCAAATCCGGAGGACCTCCTCCAGGAGAGTGATATAACAGTCCAAGTACACAAGATGATGGAAAGATCTTACCTCTATAAGGTTAACAGCTTTTTCCAACAGGAGGACTTAGAAATTATAGCCCTGGTAAAGCCAGTCTTTACAACTATATAGAATATTTAAAATTTAAGATAGAATAGAATATTTAAAATACAACTATATTTAGAATATTTAAAAGACAAGTTGACGTTCGTCCAAAGGGCAGTGAGGCTAAACAGTCCCTGAATACCTTGCCCTACAGGTTTGTTTCCCATTTTTCTCAGCAGGTCTCCCAATCCTACCAGGTCTACCCAGCTGTCTAAACAGAGTTAACTTGGAACAGGCCAGACCGTCTATGGCGACATACACGCTCCTTCTCAAAGCCTCACATACGAGAGAAATGGCCAAAATAGAGCTCATCGTAGCCCGCCTCCTAATACGAGGTTGGGATCAGGTAAGAATAGGTACGGCCTTATGGGAAGTTTCAGATGAAAGACAACTCCGAAACCATACTTTAATTGAAATAAATACTTTAAATGCAAATATTGTAAAATATATGGTATGTTTCCGAATTTCTGATGATATAGAACATATTGTGGTTTATAATTAGGTTCTTAATAGTGATCCTATCCTGCGTCATAATTTACATACATATCTACTTCTCTTTTATGTATTAATTTGACTACTTTTTATGTTAATTTCTCTCTTCAAATGATGATGATGATAAAGATCAATAAATGTAAGTAAGGACATAAGGATGAAGATAACTGCAAAGGCATATTGGCCCATACGAGGCAGCTCCTCGTATGGAGCTGTTTTTGATAATTAATTACCAAAGAAGGCACCAAGCCAGGAAGGCTGTGAAGCACAATCAAATAAAGGTATTATTGAAACTACAGGAAAACGTTAAATCGTAAATATATCTTTAATATTATACTTGAAATATTGTATACTTTGCTCTCTCCATCGTACTTCTGCACCTGCTGGCAAGTGGTGCGGTGCGATGTGCAGGTGATGTTCATTACTGGGCGAGCTGGCAGGTGGTGCTCACCTGCCAGCTCACCCAACGAAAATTTGGTTTTTAATACACTTAACACATTCACTGGGTCTTTCCTTCACCTTCATTCAAGCACTAGGGTATTACAGTAAGTTTTTTAATTGTCATTTTTATTAATATTATTATTTTTAATTTTATTATTAGTATTATTATTAAAACCTATATTTTAACCTATATTAAAACTTATATTATTAAAACCTATATTAAAAATATTTATTACAATAAATATTATTATTATTAAAATACATTATTATGTATAATGTATTATTATACATTTACAAAACCCTGTTCTTAAATGCAAATCCTGCTCTGAAACTCTCCTTGGACACATGTAATAGGACCCATTATCACCACACCAGAAATAAATATCTCTTTGATATCCCCAGAGTCAAATTTAATCTGTGTAAACACTCTATGCAAATAAAGGGACCCAGTCTATGGAACTCACTCCCTATTGAATTGAAAAACTGTCCAACTTTTGCGTCATTCAAAAACAATACTAAAAAGTACCTAATTTCATCTTCATAGTTTTTAACCTTTTGCTTTAAAATTGCACTGTATCTATTGCTACCCAATCTCCCAATCTTTATGTACCCAATCCGAACATCTTTACCATTGTGATCATTGCTGTCTTCTTATACGTGCTGTCAATCTGCTGTATGGTGTCTATTAATCTTGTTTAAATTACCAATCAAGCTGTCAATGTAATCAATCAGAGATTTAATATACCAATGTGCTTTAATATACTTACTAATCTCTCTCATCTCATTTTTTTTCTTGCAATGTATTTGTTATCATTTTATTAATTCTGCTAGAATTTACCTTCTTAAAATTATCTGTTAGAATAAGGACCTGCCCAAAACGCTGCACGTACTAGTGGTTTTACAAGATTGTAAATACTATGCTATGTATTCTCACAAACCCAATGTACCTTCTTGTATATAAATAAATAAATAAATAAATTAACAGGGGAAGTAAGTAAGTAATTATCAAAAGAAGGCACCAAACCAGGAAGGCTATGTAGCACCATCAAATGTGCGGAATAATCAGAGGGCGCTAAATATCACCAAGGATGCCAATACGAGAACAAAAGCGCATAAGGCGAACGATATCAAAAGTATCCAAGTCACCAAGAATTCTATTGAGGGACAGGTGACCGCGAGGGACGGTCAGAAAGCAAAACACACGCTCGTCCTGGAAGTCAGGACATTCAAGAAGGACATGCACGACCGTAAGAGGGACAATGCAATTAGGACAATAAGGAGCAGGGCGGCGCTCCATCAAGTGACCATGGGTTAAGCGAGTATGGCCAATACGCAACCTCGCCAGAGCTGTTTTCCATCGCCGGTTACGGTGGTAGGAGGACGGCCACGAGGAAACACAACATTTAAGAGTACGTAGTTTGTTACCAGTAACAGACGACCAAGAAGCCTGCTAACGGGTAAGGACGGAGGAATGGATAACTGGGTAAAAGTCGGAATATGGAATACCTTTACAAGAGATGGGACAAGAGCGGACAGCTTCCTTGGCGGCAGCATCCGCATGCTCATTTAAAGACACACCAATATGGCTGGGAACCCAACAAAACTCAACCGACTTAAATTTACTGTGAACAAGAAACAACCAATGCTGGATCTCGACAACTACTGGATGAACCGGATTAAAGGACCCGAGAGCCATGAGGGCACTACGAGAGTCAACAACAACTACAAAGGAAGACTGACAACGAGAAAGCAGGAGACAAAGAGCATAGAGAATAGCATAAAGCTCCGCTGTGAAGATGCTAGTCTCCGGAGGTAAGCGACACATATAAGTGAGATCAGAAAAAACAACAGAGTAGCCAACACCATCCGCAGACTTAGACCCATCAGTGAAGACAGAAACGGAGTGGGAGTGAGAAGAAAAGTGCTCAAGGAAAAGGCGTTTTAGAACCATAGGAGGGGTAAAAGCTTTAGTGATGCGGGTCAAGGATGTACAAAACCGCGGAAGGGGGACTCTCCATGGGGGCAAAGAAGGAACAACACGAGGAGAAACATTAGAAATACGAACGGAAAGAGAATCCTGTAAGCAAGATAACCGGACAGAAAGAGGGAGGTGGTGAAGAGGAACAGGAACCGCAGGAGGGGTAAAAGTTAAAGCACGACAGAGGCGAGAGGAAGGATGTTGTAAGGATCGCGCAAGATAGCGAAGACAGTAGCGATCACGGTGGTCCTGGAAAGACAGGAAGCCAGTGTCAACATACAAGCTAAGGATGGGAGTCGAACGAAAGGCACCAGAACTGAGGCGCAACCCAGTATGATGCAAAGCATCAAGACAGCGAAGAGTAGAAGAAGAAGCAGACGAGTAAGCAGGGCAACCATAATCAAGCTTAGACAGGACAAGAGAGGAATGTAAAGCAAGGAGAGTGTGCCTATCCGCCCCCCAAGAAGTATGGGACAATACCCGAAGGAGGGTAAGGGCCTTAGAGCACTCAACACAGAGGTAAGAGATATGGGGAGACCAAGACAAACGAGTGTCAAGGAATAACCCCAAAAGCTTCGCGGAATCTTTGTACTCAAGGGGATGACCATAAAGTGACAATGAGGGACGAAGAACGACCCGTTTCTGAGTAAAAGTCATGGCACAAGTCTTACAAGTAGAGAACCTGAAGCCATGATCGGTGGCCCAAGACGACACGGCATCAATAGCAAGTTGAAGCCGGCGCTGAAGGAGAGGCGAATCATCACCCTGACAGCAAAGGGTAAGATCATCGACATAGAGAGCGGAGAAGACACCGGAAAGAAGACCATTGAGGGAAACCAGAAAAAAGTAGTGCTCAGAACACTACCCTGGGGCACACCTTCGCATTGCTGAAAAGAGGCAGAGAGAGTGGTACCAAGTCGCACCCGAAAGGAACGACGAGAGAGGAAGCTGCGGAGAAATAGAGGGAGATGACCACGAAGGCCAAAAGAATGAAGTTGGGATAGAATATGATATCGCCAAGTGGTGTCGTAAGCCTTTTCCAGGTCAAAAAGGACGGCAACAACGGAGGTCTTCGGAAACCAAATTGAGAAGGGGAGAGGAGGTGATGGTGTTCCAGGAACCACATCAGACAAAAGCTAACCATATGTTCAAAGAGTTTGCAGACACAACTTGTGAGGGCAATAGGGCGAAAGTTCTTAAGGGAAGTTCCCAGAGACCCTGGTTTGCGAACAGGGAGGACAACGGCATCGAGTCAGTCCTCAGAGACTGACGACGACTCCCAAATCTGATTATACAGACTCAGTAAATACTGAGACGTGCACGGAGAGAGATGTCAAAGCATCTCATAATGAATACCATCGGAGCCCGCCGTCGTAGAACCGCAGAGGGCCAGGGCAGAACGAAGTTCAGAGAGAGAGAAGGGATCATTATAGGGAAGTCGAAGACGAGTGCAGAAATCTAAAGGATGAGACTCAAGGACAGGTTTACGAAGAAGGAAAGATTGGGGAAGATGAAGACCAGAGCTAACAGAAGAAAAGTGGGAACCCAGTTCGGAAGCGACCTACAACGGGTCCGCCACAGGAGTACCATGGAGGTGAAGGACCGGTGAAACATCGGGAATGAACTTACCCGCTATCTTGCGGATACGCTTCCAGATCTGTGGCAGAGGAGTTTTGGACGTAATGGTGGAGACATAAGATGCCCAACATTCATGTTTAGCCATACGGATGGCCCTACGGGTGTGGGGGTTTTCTTTTTTTTGCTGTCACGACTGCAATGCGCACGTCGCCAATGGACATGTGGCAGACGCTTCACGAAGCTGTCGGAATTAGCAGAATAGAAAATACGAGAGCAACCGTACAGGGCCTGGGAGCAAGGTCGAGTTAGAGTCCTTGTGGGTCTCTTCTCAGACTAGCCTCACCTGGTCCTGCTCCACGTTGGTCGTTGGAATCTCCTCAATGATGTAACATTTTAAGGGACTCCTAGGGTCCTCATCAAATTTATAGTTTAGTGACTTACAGGCAACTCGGTGTTGAAGACACTTAGAGCTGAAGGCTTGAGTAATATTGGCAGTATTCAGAAGTGGTTCAACGGAAACACCGCATAAAGCTGTACAGTAGTTTATTTACTAACTTAACCACTAATACACAGCAGGGTGCTTGATTTACTTTCGATTGGCGTCAGCAAAGCTATGGTTGCATTAGCGAGACTCTTGACGTCTGGCTAATCGACTCGTATCCACTCGTGGAGAAACACCTAACTTAACACAGTTGACAGCCAATCACTAACACGGCAACCTAACTGCCGGTATGCAAAGGGATCACAAGAGTTCCAACCGGATACTCGGTAATGATGATATGCAATAACACAATAATAATCACACAATACTAAATGTGTGGTGTATGTGAAGCTCACATTCACAGACGAGTGAAATGCAGTGATACCACACAGATAAACACGCATTCACCGTCGATTCACCTATAACCTGCGACAGGTATAAGAAGGTGAGAACTGTGGTTGATCCCTCAGATCAACACAGACACAATAAACAATGACAAGATCTTGTACTTACAGATAAGTTACCTTTCCTTACGCACTCACTCAGACTCGTTTATACAAGCACTCGTAGGTGGCCTGATAGCTGGTTTCGCTCGTAGACACGGAGGGTACTCGCAGTATCTTGAGATGATTTCGTGAGTAGGGGCGTGCTGTATGCTTAACAGACAGACACACGCGCACACACTTGCACTGGCGGTGCTAAGGTGGTGACGTCACGTCAGAGTGAGGGCGGCGGCTGGCGGCGGCTGGCGTCGGCTGGCGGCGGCTGGCGTCGGCTGGCGTCGGCTGGCGTCGGCTGGCGTCGGCTGGCGGCAGTACCATGCACTACACTGTACACTGTGGTACAGGTACACTGTGGTAAAGTCACACACAGATTACTTAGGCGGCGGCACTGCCTTAGTTCACTCTAAGTCACTCACGACGATCTTTGTCACCAGGGGTTACCTGATACCAGTCTGTTTCGCTCTGGAGATTTGTCACTTTAGGCTTCTAAACCATATATTCGCACTCGTGATTCTGGGCGAGTGTGTGGTATATCGCAAAGACGCTGAGTTAACTTGACGGTGAGGGTTAGACGGTGTTCAGTCTATTGGCCGGTAGAACAGAACACGTCCACTTCGTATGGTCTCTCTCACGTGAATGAGTTTGCAAGGGTGCCGGGCATCTCGTGGCACACAACACAAAAGGAGTTACAATTGACCAATAGCATTGCAGCAAATGAGCGGGAACCAATCATATTAGCTCGTTCGATGAGCAGTAGCAGGAGTGACGTCATGAACACGTCATAGCTGTTATTCCGATCGCGCCGGTTGACCCCAGAGGTCAGACGCTGCTGGCGCCTTCCCCTCTGTCTCAGCGGGCACCAGCCATGTACTCACTGACCCTTTGGTAGCAAGTATACTTAGCTCCCTGTATCTACTTCCTGCCTAGACATACGGCGGCCTACGTATTTTAACAGTGTTCCTGGTTAAGTGGGCATTCTGGAGATACCCAACATGCCAGGTCACTATCCAGGATTAAGAGAGATAGGCTTTGTGCACGAAGATCTGTGCACTGCAATGCCATTCAAGTCAGCTGTGGGAGGATCTTGGGAGACATACTCCCACATCACCCCCCAACAAAGATCGAGCTCCACAGCGTGGCGCTCGTTCCAACTCACACCGCTGACAACATGTGCACAAACTGAGTGCACTGAGCGCGGCCGGGTCCAGCGGACCCCGTTTTCTATACAGCTAGGCAAGGCGGGGCCTCGTCTAGACTATTCTCTTCTGGTAAGTGAGGAATTTCTTCAGTCACCGGATCACATGTGGCTATCTGTTCAGGTTTTGAGCAGGCACTGTGGTTGGACGTAGCTCCAGGTCTGGGTCGGCTCAACGCCTCGAAACCCTGAGTGGCGCTGGTCTGTCCACTGCCTCTCTCCACCTGTGTCATGCCTGAAACATCAGACACACACTGGGAACCAGTGTCCGGTGATGCGCGTCGCATTTCCTCGCTCATGTCTCCCTCGTTCGACGTCTCGTTAATCACCCCTGACCTACTCAACCAGTCAGCACCTACGTTGTCGGCTCCCTTTATGTAAACCACGCGGAATGTGAACTGTTGAAGGAACAACACCCAGCGCATTATTCTAGGGTTTGCGTTTTTAAGCGTACCGATGTGGCTGAGGGGTTGGTGATCTACTTGAAACGTGAAACGCTTACCATAGAGATACTGGTAGAATTTCCTTACTCCCACCACAGCAGCAAGGAGTTCCTTTTCTACAGTGGAGTACTTCTGCTCAGCATTGCTCAGTTTACGACTGGAGTACGCAACTGGCCAGATTTCACCGTCGTACTCTTGCATGAGTACAGCACCAATACCTGTATTTGAGGCATCTGTCCGAAGGATGTACTCCCTGGTAGAATCTGGTAGTCTAAGGATGGGTGCTTCAGTCAGCTTCTTCTTGAGCGTCGAGAATGCTGAGTTCTCCATTTCTGTCCAACGTACTCTAACAGGTGCATTCTTCTTGGTGAGATTAGTTAGCGGAGTTGCTATAGACGTGAAATTGGGAATGAAAGTTCTGTAGTACCCTGCAAGTCCCAGGAATGACTTAACCTGAGTCTTGGTGGCGGGTGGAGCGGCTTCACTGATCTTGGTGATCTTCTCAGGCAGCGGCCTGGTGAACCCTCCCCCTATCACGTGACCAAGGTACCTGACCTCCTTGCACCCCAACTCACACTTAGTGGGTTTTGCAACCATTCCTACTTCTTGTAGTCTTGTCAACACCTGCCTTAGCAAGGTCAGATGTTCTTCCCACGTAGCAGAGTGGATGAGCACATCGTCCACGAACACTTCTACTCCAGTAATTCCCCCCAAGACTTGCGCATAGTTCTGTTGAACACGGCTGGGGCGTTCACCAGTCCAAACGGAAGAACTGTGAACTGGAAGAGACCTTCGCTGGTCATGAAGGCAGTGCAGCGCTTACTGTCTTCATGTAATGGAATCTGCCAAAATCCTTTTGTCAGATCAAGCTTGGAGAAATAGCAACTGGAAGCTAACCTCGAGAAGATCTCATTTTGATTGAACATCGGTTCAGCATCAAACTCTATGATGGAGTTCAACTTCCTGAAGTCGAGGCAGATGCGCACACCTCCCCCAGGCTTCTTCACTAACACCATCGGGCTTGAGTACGGTGAGGTCGACTTCTCTATTACTCCCGCATTAATCATAGATGCCAGTTCTTCTCTCACCTGTGGTACAAGGTGATGAGGAACAGGATATGGTTTTGTTCGTACCGCTTGCTGCTCTAGCAAAGGTATGCGGTAACCCTCTACTTTTGCTACCTTAGTGACGTCAGAGAGTACCTCCTTGTACTCTGCTACCAGTCGAGTAACCTGGTCGACTTGATCTTCAGACAGCTGATCATCAACCTTAACATCTCGGTGTGTCTCCTGCTGCTGTTGATTGAAGAGACCTGGCTGACCTTCCTCCTCGTCGGCGGTTATCACTGAGACACCGGCGATCGTTGCTGAGAGCAGAGGGTGGTCGATCGGCCCTGTCGATGTCGAGCCCTGCGGTCCTCTCCTGTTTTTACGTCTTACATGCTTCTTCGGCTTGTTGGATCCATCTGCAGGAGGGTCCTCGTAGCGTTGGAGCATGTTGCGTTCTTTTGCTTTCTCTCCCTTATACTTCACTGGGTGAGGGTGTGGTCACTCCCTGTGACGTCACGTCATCCCCAGCGAGTCGCCCTTGGGATCAGCTGGCTGGGGACGGCTGCATACAGCTGAGGCAGCGTCCTCACGCTCCCCCGTTTTCTTCGAGGGTGGACTCGGGCAATCAGAGATTCCCGGAACATTTCCCAATAAAATCCATATACAGCACGTTCCTGTTGAACGGCACGGATTTTACCTTTGATGTAAGGTGTGTCGACCCACACATACACCTCCACCATCTCTTTAGTATAGCCATTTGGGAATTTGACATAGACATGTCTACCTGTCTCAGATCCTGGCTGTACTAGGCTCTTTCTTACCATGTGAGTAGTGGCGCCTTTGTCACGGAAGATTTTCGCCGATTTTCCGTTAACATTTCCGTCCACCACCTCAAGGGTCCAAGCTAGTGGATCCTTTCCAACGTGGGGATGTTTCTTACCACTTGAGCTCACACCTGCTATGTAACCTGATTTCGGTTTTACCTTGCAATCAGCTGCACGATGACCTGGCTTACCACAGGTGTAGCACTTGTGCATATGCTTGTTGGAGGAGTTTCCCTGCTCCCCCGACACACCAGTCTTAAGCTTAGCTCTATCGCCAATACCTGTAGCATGATGCTTCTCGTGCGGCTTCACCCCTTTCACCTGTCTCCTGGCCCCAGCCCACAGATCAGCTTGCTTGGCCATAGACAGATTTGACACAATTTCTTGCTCTTTGAGCTTGACACGCAGAGACGATTCGCATGCTTCTAAGAACTGTTCACGAATCATCAGTTGATAGAACTCCATGCTCCCAGGAGCAGTCTCCATGAGTTCACAGTAACGGTTTAGATTCGATTCTAACCGCTGTAACATGAGCACATATGTCTCACCTTTTTGCAATTGAGCCCTACGGAAATTCTCTAGCATCCGGTCTGCAGTGATGCCAAAACCGTTCAGCAGCGCTGTTGTCAATGCCTCGTAATCTCCGCGCTGGTGCGGACCCAGACTGTGGTAGATAGTTAATGCCCTACCCTTTAACAATGCACTAAGAGCGAGTGCCCACTTTGATCTTTCCCACCCGCAATCAGCGGCGTGACCTTCGAAACGCTTGATGTATGCATCCATCGAGTCGTCCCTCTCATCAAAGTTAGCTAGTTTAGGTAGTTTGACAGTCTTACCTTGTTCAACGTTAGTCTCCGTTGAACGACCACTTGTCTGGTCATCCTGCCTTACTTGCAACTGCATGCGAGCTATGCGTTCAGTACTTTCTCGGATCTGCTGATCAGTCCACAGTTTGCTTTCTCTGTCCTGCTGATCAGTCCAGAGTTTCATAGCTTGCTCTGCTACTTTATTCCCTTCGAATCCCAACTCCCTAACTTGGTTACGGTATTCCTCTAAGGTGAATAATTGCGAGCCTGTAATACCTACTCTTTGAGTTGGTGTCGTCCACAAGGACCTTTTGGGCCGAGATTCTTCCCCATAGAATCCCCCCAACGGAGTATTGCAAGGGTTAGATTCCCGCGTGACTCCGTTTTCTTCCGCAGCGCGCGTGATTCTAGTGACATCATTCTCGGTGACGTCACCCACAGGGGTCTCTACCTCCAAGTTCTCTCTCACTGGGGTCTCTCCCACTGTGTTATCTCTCACTGGGGTCTCACCACCGATAGCTTCATCCAGTGTGATGAGACTCGTGCACGCCACCTCAGCACTACCCTGCATGTGTGCTTGTAGCATCACCTCTTCCACGGCCCTCATGTGCTGTTCCACTCGTTCCTTACACTCTTGTTCAGTAAGAGTGTCGTAGTTGTCAGGTCTACGAGCGGTCAAGGCCAGGTGAAGATGCAGGTAGCGCTGTTTGTACTCTACACACTCAGACATACTGGTGGTGTGTGTACCTAACAGGGTGTTAAACATCCTCTGAATACTGCTCGTCACTTTTGAATTTTCAGGGAAAATTTAAGTGCGAAATTTTACTGTATAACCTAGCTCATAGGTTCCAACTAAGCCTAACACGTTGGGCGCCAGATGTGGGGGTTTTCTTTTTTTTTGCTGTCACGACTGCAATGCGTACGTCGCCAATGTACATGTGGCAGACGCTTCACGAAGCTGTCGGAATTAGCAAAATAGAAAATACGAGAGCAACCGTACAGGGCCTGGGAGCAAGGTCGAGTTAGAGTCCTTGTGGGTCTCTTCTCAGACTAGCCTCACCTGGTCCTGCTCCACGTTGGTCGTTGGAATCTCCAATGATGTAACATTTAATGAGGTGAAACATTAAGGGACTCCTAGGGTCCTCATCAAATTTATAGTTTAGTGACTTACAGGCAACTCGGTGTTGAAGACACTTAGAGCTGAAGGCTTGAGTAATATTGGCAGTATTCAGAAGTGGTTCAACGGAAACACCGCATAAAGCTTAACAGTAGTTTATTTACTAACTTAACCACTAATACACAGGGTGCTTGATTTACTTTCGATTGGCGTCAGCAAAGCTATGGTTGCATTAGCGAGACTCTTGACGTCTGGCTAATCGACTCGTATCCACTCGTGGAGAAACACCTAACTTAACACAGTTGACAGCCAATCACTAACACGGCAACCTAACTGCCGGTATGCAAAGGGATCACAAGAGTTCCAACCGGATACTCGGTAATGATGATATGCAATAACACAATAATAATCACACAATAACTAAATGTGTGGTGTATGTGAAGCTCACATTCACAGACGAGTGAAATGCAGTGATACCACACAGATAAACACGCATTCACCGTCGATTCACCTATAACCTGCGACAGGTATAAGAAGGTGAGAACTGTGGTTGATCCCTCAGATCAACACAGACACAATAAACAATGACAAGATCTTGTACTTACAGATAAGGTACCTTTCCTTACGCACTCACTCAGACTCGTTTATACAAGCACTCGTAGGTGGCCTGATAGCTGGTTTCGCTCGTAGACACGGAGGGTACTCGCAGTATCTTGAGATGATTTCGTGAGTAGGGCGTGCTGTATGCTTAACAGACAGACACACGCGCACACACTGGCACTGGCGGTGCTAAGGTGGTGACGTCACGTAGAGTGAGGCGGCGGCGGCGTCGGCTGGCGTCGGCTGGCGGCGGCTGGCGTCGGCTGGCGCTGGCTCGGCTGGCGTGGCTGGCGGCAGTACCATGCACTACACTGTACACTGTGTACAGGTACACTGTGGTAAAGTCACACACAGATTACTTAGGCGGCGGCACTGCCTTAGTTCACTCTAAGTCACTCACGACGATCTTTGTCACCAGGGGTTACCTGATACCAGTCTGTTTCGCTCTGGAGATTTGTCACTTTAGGCTTCTAAACAATATATTCCCACTCGTGATTCTGGCGAGTGTGTGGTATATCGCAAAGACGCTGAGTTAACTTGACGGTGAGGGATAGACGGTGATCAGTCTATTGGCCGGTAGAACAGAACACGTCCTCTTCGTATGGTCTCTCTCACGTGAATGAGTTTGCAAGGGTGCCGGCGGGCATCTCGTGGCACACAACACAAAGGAGTTACAATTTGACCAATAGCATTGCAGCAAATGAGCGGGAACCAATCATATTAGCTCGTTCGATGAGCAGTAGCAGGAGTGACGTCATGAACACGTCATAGCTGTTATTCCGACGCGCCGGTTGACCGACCCCAGAGGTCAGACGCTGCTGGCGCCTTCCCCTCTGTCTCAGCGGGCACCAGCCATGTACTCACTGACCCTTTGGTAGCAAGTATACTTAGCTCCCTGTATCTACTTCCTGCCTAGACATACGGCGGCCTACGTATTTTAACAGTGTTCCTGGTTAAGTGGGCATTCTGGAGATACCCAACATGCCAGGTCACTATCCAGGATTAAGAGAGATAGGCTTTGTGCACGAAGATCTGTGCACTGCAATGCCATTCAAGTCAGCTGTGGGAGGATCTTGGGAGACATACTCCCACAATC
>WNGS01166520.1:0-10613 GCA_020271785.1 Procambarus virginalis
TGTGTGTGTGTGTGTGGTGTGAGAGAGAGAGAGAGAGAGAGAGAGAGAGAGAGAGGAGAGAGAGAGAGAGAGAGAGAGAGAGAGAGAGAGAGAGAGAGAGGAGGGGAAGGGGGGAAATAAGGGGGAGGGGGAAGATGTAAAGACGGGTGAGGAGAAGGATTTTGGAAGAAGGGGAGGAGAGTGGGAGAAAGGTGAAGAGAGTAGTAGGTGAGGAACGAGCCCATTGCTTGTGGTTTAACTTCTTCCTCCCCTCCGAAAGCATGCTTCTGCCCCCCCCCCCTCGCCTAACTACAGCGACTTTGGGGTATTACATGGTTCCTTCAGTATGACTACCGGAAGTGGCGATTCAGTATAGTAGGATAGTTTATTCTCACTTTAGTCTTTCTCTACATCGTTGTGAGGGCCTTGTATTCAACGCACTGTAGGGGTGTTACTAGGGTATAATAAAGCTAATGAAGAACATTGTTAGTGAAAATAAATCTATAACTAATTATCAGAAGATTTATATTCTACGCCTTAGGTATTTTCCGGTAGAGTGGTTTTTGAATAGTATGTTGAAGTATACACCGTCATAGTGTCCCTACGGTGACACTGTCGACTCCCACACTGCCAGAGGCTCCGGCAGAAATGCCTAAATGTAACAATCTAGAGTTTCTAGTACAGTACTAATTCTGGGGTGATTAGCGTCGTTGGAGAAAATAAAACATTGTTTACACTTGGTCCATATTCCTCATACGTATTACTGGCATGAATCTGCTTTGTATACATTTGCCCCGCTCTTGTAATAAGTGTGAACTATACACCCAACAAACAATCGTCGATCTCTACAGAGTATTGTGATTTCTGGTACAGGATGGGGGACTGGGTGATGCCAACACCGTGGGTTCACCTGATCCACCTTCTCCAGCCCTACCTGTCTGAGAGTCCGCTCCGTAGCCGGGACGTCCTTCAAGTCTCCCCGTCAGCCAGGGTACGTCTCGCCCTCTATGCCAGAGAAAACGGCCGAAGGGGGTTACTGATTGTAAGATTGATGGATATCAATTTCATAAAGTCAAGATTTAGGAAAGACCTGGGTAAATACCGATTGGATTTGGATTTCCTGATTTATGGAACAGTTTACCGGTAAATATTATAGAAGTGAGATCTGTGGATTATTTCAATCGTAGGTGATTATATATATATAATATAATATATATATATATATATATATATATATATATATATATATATAATATATATAGGCCTTCTGCATTGTCCTTTATTCTCACGTTGTAAAAGATATTAAGGTTACTTAAAGGTATGTAGCTTACTCTGGATATACCCCGGGGGGTCTCTGGTATATACCCCCGGGGGTCTCTGGTATATAACCCCGGGGGTCTCTGGTATATACCCCCGGGGGTCTCTGGTATATACCCCGGGGGTCTCTGGTATATACCCCGGGGGTCTCTGGTATATACCCCGGGGGTCTCTGGTATATACCCCCGGGGGGTCTCTGGTATATACCCCCGGGGGTCCCTGGTATATACCCCGGGGGTCCCTGGTATATACCCCGGGGGTCTCTGGTATATACCCCCGGGGTCTCTGGTATATACCCCGGGGGTCTGGTATATACCCCGGGGGTCTCTGGTATATACCCCCGGGGGTCTCTGGTATATACCCCGGGGGTCTCTGGTATATACCCCCGGGGGTCTCTGGTATATACCCCAGGGGTCTCTGGTATATACCCCGGGGGTCCCTGGTATATACCCCGGGGTCCCTGCTATATACCCCGGGGTCTGCTATATACCCCCGGGGGTCCCTGCTATATACCCCAGGGGTCCCTGCTATATACCCCCAGGGTTCCTGCTATATACCCCGGGGTCCCTGCTATATACCCCGGGGTCCCTGCTATATACCCCCGGGGTCCCTGCTATATACCCCCGGGGCCCTGCTATATACCCCCGGGGTCCTGCTATATACCCCCAGGGGTTCCTGCTATATACCACCAGGGGTCCCTGCTATATACCCCCAGGGTTCCTGCTATATACCCCCAGGGTTCCTGCTATATACCACCAGGGGTCCCTGCTATATACCCCCAGGGTTCGTGCTATATACCCCCAGGGGTCCCTGCTATATACCCCGGGGTCCCTGCTATATACCACCAGGGGTCCCTGCTATATACCCCAGGGTTCCTGCTATATACCCCCAGGGTTCCTGCTATATACCACAGGGGTCCCTGCTATATACCCCCAGGGTTCCTGCTATATACCACCAGGGTCCCTGCTATATACCCCCGGGGTCCCTGCTATATACCACCAGGGGTCCCTGCTATATACCCCAGGGTTCCTGCTATATACCCCCAGGGTTCCTGCTATATACCCCCAGGGTTCCTGCTATATACCCCCAGGGTTCCTGCTATATACCACCAGGGGTCCCTGCTATATACCCCCAGGGTTCCTGCTATATACCACCAGGGGTCCCTGCTATATACCCCAGGGTTCCTGCTATATACCCCCAGGGGTCCCTGCTATATACCCCCAGGGTTCCTGCTATATACCCCAGGGGTCCCTGCTATATACCCCCGGGGTCCCTGCTATATACCCCCAGGGTTCCTGCTATATACCCCAGGGGTCCCTGCTATATACCCCGGGTTCCTGCTATATACCACCAGGGGTCCCTGCTATATACCCCCAGGGGTCCCTGCTATATACCACCAGGGTCCCTGCTATATACCCCAGGGGTCCCTGCTAATATACCCCGGGGTCCCTGCTATATACCCCCGGGGTCCCTGCTATATACCCCAGGGTTCCTGCTATATACCCCCGGGGTCCCTGCTATATACCCCCGGGGTCCTGCTATATACCCCAGGGGTCCCTGCTATATACCCCAGGGGTCCCTGCTATATACCCCAGGGTTCCTGCTATATACCCCCGGGGTCCCTGCTATATACCCCAGGGTCCCTGCTATATACCCCCGGGGTCCCTGCTATATACCCCGGGGTCCCTGCTATATACCCCCGGGGTCCCTGCTATATACCCCCAGGGGTCCCTGCTATATACCCCAGGGTTCCTGCTATATACCCCAGGGGTCCCTGCTATATACCCCCAGGGGTCCCTGCTATATACCCCCGGGGTCCCTGCTATATACCCCCAGGGGTCCCTGCTATATACCCCAGGGTTCCTGCTATATACCCCAGGGGTCCCTGCTATATACCCCCGGGGTCCCTGCTATATACCCCCGGGTCCCTGCTATATACCCCCGGGGTCCCTGCTATATACCCCCGGGGTCCCTGCTATATACCCCCGGGGTCCCTGCTATATACCCCCGGGGTCCCTGCTATATACCCCCGGGGTCCCTGCTATATACCCCAGGGGTCCTGCTATATACCCCAGGGTTCCTGCTATATACCCCCAGGGTCCCTGCTATATACCCCAGGGGTCCCTGCTATATACCCCGGGGTCCCTGCTATATACCCCCAGGGTCCCTGCTATATACCCCCAGGGTTCCTGCTATATACCCCAGGGGTCCCTGCTATATACCCCCGGGGTCCCTGCTATATACCCCCGGGGTCCCTGCTATATACCCCCGGGGTCCCTGCTATATACCCCCGGGGTCCCTGCTATATACCCTTTGGGTCCCTGCTATATACCCCAGGGGTCCCTGCTATATACCCCCGGGGTCCTGCTATATACCCCCGGGGTCCCTGCTATATACCCCGGGGTCCCTGCTATATACCCCCGGGGTTCCTGCTATATACCCCAGGGGTCCCTGCTATATACCCCCAGGGTTCCTGCTATATACCCCAGGGTTCCTGCTATATACCCCGGGGTCCTGCTATATACCCCCGGGTCCCTGCTATATACCCCAGGGGTTCCTGCTATATACCCCGGGGTCCCTGCTATATACCCCCGGGGTCCCTGCTATATACCCCAGGGGTCCTGCTATATACCCCCAGGGTTCCTGCTATATACCCCCGGGGTCCCTGCTATATACCCCAGGGGTCCCTGCTATATACCCCCAGGGTTCCTGCTATATACCCCCAGGGTTCCTGCTATATACCCCAGGGGTTCCTGCTATATACCCAGGGGTCCCTGCTATATACCCCCAGGGTTCCTGCTATATACCCCAGGGGTCCTGCTATATACCCCCGGGTTCCCTGCTATATACCCCAGGGGTCCCTGCTATATACCCCAGGGTTCCTGCTATATACCCCGGGGTCCCTGCTATATACCCCCAGGGTTCCTGCTATATACCCCCGGGGTCCCTGCTATATACCCCAGGGGTCCCTGCTATATACCCCCAGGGTTCCTGCTATATACCCCCGGGGTCCCTGCTATATACCCCCAGGGTCCCTGCTATATACCCCCAGGGTTCTGCTATATACCCCCGGGGTCCTGCTATATACCCCCAGGGTTCCTGCTATATACCCCCGGGTCCCTGCTATATACCCCCGGGGTCCTGCTATATACCCCCAGGGTCCCTGCTATATACCCCCAGGGTTCCTGCTATATACCCCGGGGTCCCTGCTATATACCCCCAGGGTTCCTGCTATATACCCCCGGGGTCCCTGCTATATACCCCCAGGGTTCCTGCTATATACCCCCAGGGTTCCTGCTATATACCCCCAGGGGTCCCTGCTATATACCCCCAGGGTTCCTGCTATATACCCCCAGGGTCCTGCTATATACCCCCAGGGGTCCCTGCTATATACCCCAGGGGTCCCTGCTATATACCCCCAGGTTCCTGCTATATACCCCCGGGGTCCCTGCTATATACCCCCAGGGTTCCTGCTATATACCCCCAGGGTTCCTGCTATATACCCCCAGGGTTCCTGCTATATACCCCAGGGTTCCTGCTATATACCCCCGGGTCTTCTCATCGTGTAGGTGAACGAATTTAATTACAAATGGTTTTCTGACATCTTAACATAATACATAATTGTAACCTCACATGATTGAACACACAGATATCTAGTTTCAGAATTTCATTTGACATTGAAGGTTTTCACTACAAGAATTTTGTAGTATTTCGTATGGTTCTCGCACCCATAGTAATAATTCAATAAAATATTTAGATATATATTTTTGTTTAAACCCCCACAGAGGAAGTCTCTACCCATTTATTTTTGCGTCAGGATAAGCCTTCCAACAGAAACAAACCGGAGTGGCTAATGCTATGTAGTTTTACAGGGATCAGGAGAGAAATTCAGACCGTCTATCATCTCTGCTTTTGCCTAACATGAGACTCGCAACCCACACTGTCAACTGGGTCGCGTCCGAACACCCACGGGGGACCGATTATATTAATAAACTCGTAATAAACATTAATAATATTATAGTAGAATGGTGTTGCCCGTAACGACTGCATGTTCTGCAGAAGCGGAGCCCGAGCCCAGGTAAAGGGAGACCTTGTGGGGGCGCGACGGAGGAGCCCTTCCCCCACAACGCCCGCCACGCCGTCCTCTCCACCCTCGTCCCCTACATCATCTTCAATCCGGACATCAGGTGAGACGCGATATATACACTGATCAATGTACTCCATTTTCTATCTATGTGCACCGAGGGCTTACGTTACTCTAAATTGTTTAAGGATAAAATATACTTTTAATTAAAACTTAAATATAAATTACTGGAGGGCCAGTAGGGATCTTGTGGTGGCCTTGATAATTCTCCCGCGGTTGACAGCACTATTTATTAAAATTGATGAACGTGTCCTTATGATTGGCTGCTGTGGTGACGAGCATAACCTTAAAGAAAGGTTGGATTATCCAGTCGTTTCCTCAGACTTTGAATGTTACTTAAATATAAATACAAATATTAAGTTAAAAGTGGATTTATACTCACATTTGACACTAATTTTAAATATGGCGTCTTGGTAGATACTTCATCCAAGTGAGTGACCACGAGCACCTGGACATGACTATGATCATGGTGCCGGCTGAAGACCATATAAGAGAGTACCTGAAGCGCCGGCGTCGCGTCGCCACAATGTCTCCAGCTACACTACGTCAAAGAGGCTTCGCTCCCTGTGAAGACACATTTACACTGGTGGAGAAGCAGCTGATGATGGGTGGGAAGTTCAGGACACGCCTCGTGGCTTCCTACTCAACAGTCGGCGCTTCTGGGACACCGTCCGCCCAGTCGGCAGTGAAAGTTAGCTTCCCCGGTGTACAGGTGGTGGACGGAGGGTACGGACTCCCACCTGCTACCGGCGGAGTGAAGCGAGGGGACGTGATAGTGAATTATGACTCTAGCGGGCGTCCTAACCTGTGTGTGGCAGTGAGAGACGTGGGGGACATCCCTGCCCTCCGCCTTGGTCGCGTCATACTGGGCTTGGACGGCCTCACCTGCATGGTGGAGGCCGAGGACACAAGGAAAACAGAAAATACTAGCTTACGAGCAAAGTTCATGGCGACAGTAAGACGAGAAGAGGAAGCTGTGTATCAAGTTACAATTGGGATGGACCTTTAATAGTTTTATTTGGTCGTCTTCAATGCAATACCCTTTCACTTCAATAAAATTGTACATTGCTTGCACTATCTAGTTGGAATAAAATGCCAGTGATGTAGGTTTTTCGTCCGAGGGGGGAGGGCAGTTTGGAACTGGGTAAGTTCTTAATAACTATGCAGACTACATCTACAAATTCTAAGCTAGCGGTTGTCTCTACAAATCAAAAATCATTCTGGTTAAAAAGTATTAAACAAATGTGCGCATATTTCACTCTGCTATATTTTATTAAATCGCCCCAAGATATTTCATATTAGCAGATTTCTTAACATTTTCTAGCAGTATTTCAGTATCCCGACGGACTGGTAGGAGTGTCAAGTTGTGTCAAATGGCACCAAGCCGGGAAGACTTTAGCACCGTCTGTGTCGCACTAGTCAAAGTTCTAAATTTTACTCAGGACTAATAAAGCAGAGGGAAAAAACTAATGACGTCAAAGATTTTATCGAGGACCATGTTTAAGCTTGCAGCTTGTTACCTATAATGCCCGACCATCAAACCTGGCCAACACTCGCGGACTGCAGAATGAATGAATGGGTAGAAATCTGATTAAGGAATCCCTTGTTTGGGAAATAGCACAATTATGAATAGCCTCATTAGCGGGTGTCCACACACACCTTCATTTAAGGTAACACCAGTATGGCTGGAAACCCAGCAAAATTTTACTTAAATCTGCAAGATAAATAATTACCATTATTTGAGTTTGACCACCACGGTATGCAAAGGGTTAAATGACCAAGAGCCAAGAGGGCACTGCAAGAAGACCACAATGACAAAGGAAAGTTAGTGTTGGAAAAGCAGCTGACGAACAGACAGCGTACAAAGTTCCATAAAGTTCCTCCGTAACCAACTCGTCCTATTCAAAATAACGTCGCTTTTCGCTCGTACGTGCTCTATAGCCAAAATGGACGTAATTTGAAATGGGATCGGCTCTCAAAAGTGATGTAGTCCCGTTTTCTGAGAGTCGTCTGGCTTACTCGGAAAGGTTATGAGAGGAAACTCGCGTTTTCCATGACGTTTTGAAACTTTAGGAGAATTTCCTGCCCTCCTAACCTACCAGAGGTCCCTTAACTTGCCGTTTTTTGAAAAAAAAAAATCCTAAATTTTTATTTTTCATTTTCAAATTACATCTGAAATTGGCCGTTTGCCCGTATGGCCGAAAAAGGACAGGTTTTCAGCATGTTAGTCTCCAGGGGCAGGCGGCATACGTAGTTTGGTCAGCAAATAGTAGCCAACACCGGCGGCAGACTTGGACCCGTCTGTGAGCAGTGCAATGGAGTAGTAAGAAAAATGTTCAATGAAAAGGTTTCATAACAGGAGGATATAAGCCGTCATCGTGTGGGTCACGGCCTGGCAAAACAAGTGGGCTCCTCCATGGGATCAAGGCTGGAAAGCGCAGATATCACAAATGTGAATTGAGTAGATTCTTGTAAACGAGTTATCATACAAGAACTGGAATGTGTCGAGAGGGAACAAGGCCCTTCCGAGGCATAAAGCACAGCATTAGAGTAAGGATGTTGCAGGAAGCGTGTAAGGTAGCAATGATGATGATGATCGCTACGATTCTTATAGAGGCAGGACACAGGTTACAACATACAATGTCTGGGTGGAAGATAAACGAAAGGCACCAGGGCCGAGGCATAACCCAGTACGGGGCAGAGCATCAAGATAAAGGTCGAGGGAGGGGGCAGAGAAACAAGTGGGGGAAGCCATAATCGAGTTTACACAGCATGACGGAGAGGAATATTGAAGTGCGCATCTATCATTTTCCCCAGGAAATTTGACACAAGACTAAGTGAGGTAGGGGCTTAGAGCATTTAACCGAGGGGGAAGACAATGTGCAGTGAACAAGACAAGTTGGTGTTAGGTCAGCCACAAATGTTTAGAGGTTTATTTATACAGTAACGACTTAAGGTAAGTGATGGAGTCTGAGTTTTAGTACAACCCGGGTTGCCGACAGCGATTGCACAATATTTACTGCCATAAGTCAGTGTTCTTGTCACCTGGAAAGCGCACACTTCCAACTGTTCGTCGGCCTTGTCACAAATCTTTCTTGCCTGTGACCAGTCCTGCTCGTCAGCGGGTCAGCCTTCTAGTATTGCTTTCACAACATAACTTTTTAATTATTTCAAACTATATCCCATTCGACTTCCATCGTCGTTCTTCAGCTCTCCCCACTAGCTATACATTGTTATTGGAGTTGTAAAAGGAAAAATTACACACACTAATACGTTGACTAAAATTTGCAGGTTGCATCTCAATGTTTGGATAATCAATCAGTTATAATTGACATTATTTTTTAGATATAATATAAAATTGTACACGTAAAACAAAGTACAGCATCAAAAGATATTAATATGCTCAAATCATAATTAAATAATGATTAACTTGTTTCACACAAGGAATAAGAATAAGAATCTTCAGATAACGTAAACGTATAATGCAGCTGTCGTGAATGCATGACAGCTCCGTCAAATATATATTTTAACAAAATGAGAACCAGAGATAACCTTTCTACTTAAATTTTCAAAGTTTATGGTAACAAAACTAACCATTGTTCCTGGATACTATACATGGTAAAGCTGTGCGCAAGCGCGCGCAAGAAAGATTTAAGCGTCATTGCAGCTGAGGAATTTGGAATGTTTACAGTGTTACTCCAAATTCATGGTGCGACCCACCCGCCTGTAGTGGAATGTGATCACGGCCATCACTATGAACACCGCCAACACCAACATCACCCACCACACGAGGCTGCTGGTGATGGGAGACTTTATAATAAACAGAACTATCCGAAGATCTGTAGCCATCTCTGGTGTCATTTCAGCCAGCACTTCAAACCACAACATTGGAAGATACACATCCGGCACTCTTCTCAAGATGCTGCAAACAGAAAGATGGATGCATTATATCTACAATGTTACAATAATGACAACTGCTTTTTCCTTCATTGTATAAAAATGCCAGCAATCATTCCTTAAGACACACGCCAACCCTTCCTCGGGACACGCCTCAACCCTCCCAGTACAACAAAGCACTCACTTCCCGTTGGGAAGACGTACCACGTTAGTTATGACTCTGAAGAAGTGCTCAGCATGATTTTTTGAGGATCGATAATGAATGTGAGCGCGTAGTCAAAATTTCGGCAGTGTAAGGTAAGGTAATTATCAAAAGAAGGCCCAAACCGGGAAGGCTATGTAGCACCATCAAAGTGCGAAATAATCAGAGGGCGCTAAATATTACTAAGAAAGCCAATACGAGAACAAAAACGCATAAGGCGAACGATATCAAAAGTATCCGATTCACCTAGAATTCTATCGAGGGACAAGTGACCGCGAGGGACGGTCGGAAAGCAAGACACACGCTCGTCCTGGAAGGCAGGACATTCAACAAGGATATGCATAACCGTAAGAGGGACAACGCAATTCGGACAACAAGGAGCAGGGCGGCGCTCCATTAAGTGACCGTGGGTTAAGCGAGTATGGCCAACCCGCAGCCGTGCTAAAGCAGTTTCCCACCGCCGATTACGGTGGTAGGAGGAAGGCCACGGGGACACACTACGTTTGAGAGTACGCAGTTTGTTACCAACCACAGAGGACCAACAACTCTGCCAACGGGCAAGGATAGAGGAATGAATAACCGGATAAAAGTCAGAATAAGGAAGACCCTTACGGGAGACGGGACAAGAACGGATGGCATCCTTAGCGGCAGCATCTGCACGCTCATTCAAAGAAACACCAATATGGCTGGGAACCCAGCAAAACTCCACCGATTTAAACTTGCTAGAAATAAGAAACAGCCATTGCTGAATCTCGATGACCACTGGGTGGACAGGATTAAAGGACCCAAGAGCCATTAGGGCACTACGAGAGTCAACGACAACCACAAGGAGGAATGAGAATGAGAAAGCAAGAGACGGAGAGCATAGAGAATAGCATAAAGTTCCGCCGTAAAGACGCTAGCCTCCGAAGGGAGGCGACACATATAAGTACGGTCAGGAAAAACAACAGAGTAGCCCACACCGTCCGCAGACTTAGACCCATCGTTAAAGATGGAAATAGAGTGGAGTGCGAAGAAAAAGTGCTCGAGGAGAGGCTTTTCAGAAACTGAAGGAGGGGTAAAGGGCTTTAGTAA
>WNGS01166521.1:0-23391 GCA_020271785.1 Procambarus virginalis
GATCATCATTGTTATAAAAAGAATAACAAAAACTGGAACTCAACTCAGAATGTATCAGGTTCATGATTTGTACCAAGAGAAACAACAACGGCACTTTCCTGCACCGTGGGAGGTTACACCATTTCCAGTTTTAATCCCTCCCTTTCCACCCAAGAAGCAAATTAGAGATCAGCCCAAGCTTCGTCTTGAGGCAAAGCTCATCGCCTTAAGCCATATTGATGCTCTGTCCACAGAGCATTCTCTCTCTCAAATCATATACACTGATGGTGCCCTACACCGCACCACGGGTGCAGGTGGAAGTGCAGTTGTGCTGACAATGGGCGATGACTTGTACTTTGAGTGGGGAGTCCGTATAAACAACTGGGCCTCTACCCTTCAGACCAAACTATTTGCCTTTCTCCTTGCAGTGAAATGTGTACAAGTCTCCAAACTTGATACATTAATTGTAAGTGACTCCTTATCATCCTTAAATGCTCTCAACTCTTTAAGACATAACTGTAACATGCTCGTGTCCGAAGCTAGACACAAATACAACAAAATTATTAAGGTTGGTAACAGAGTCCATTTCATGTTGGCCTCCGAATGCATGATAGAGCTGATAAGTTAGCCAAAGAATCTGCCTTTAAAGGAGCCGTTGAGTGTAACCTTGGATTGTCAATGAGCAATCTGAGAGCAGCAGTACACCGAGAACTTCAAAAAGATCTTGTAGGTCTGAGCAAAGTGAAATTGACACCAGTAATTCATTACCATCATACTATCATGCAAGAGGAGCCACACATCTATGGATCATCCAATAAAATCAGCAGACTTCTAGATGTTACTACTGCTCGCTTAGACCGGTTACAAGTATCTCTGGGAATTCTCGTTATCTGCCGATGTAGACCTGACTAAATGTAAACTGTGTCAACAAATTATTCGCACACCTTCCGTCAATATGTGATGGAGTGCGAAACTACCGTGAATTTGAGACAATTCTATAACCAATTTTCCAGCGATGTGTAAATATTTCATTCAAAATGATCTGCTACCAGAAAATTTTAGCCAAATATCCCCAGTTTGCTAACTGTAGGTAGTAACTAGTGATTGTAACCTATCCACCGCTGCCACTGGATGGGGGGCGGTGTGCAGGACAAACATATCATTGTGACACTAGCTCTCCACATATGTCAGTTGCTTAATTTAGAACCTTACTTGAGGTCGATCTCGAACCCATTGTTGATGTGNTAGTACAGTGCTACTAGTGTTGGAAGCAGTTTAGGATGAAAGATTTCTCAAGAGAAACACAAGAGAAGTGTTAAGTCTGCAGACACTAACAATGCTCTGTTCTGCCATGTGAGGGATTCTAATCATCCCATTGATTGGTCTTCCTCCAAAATAATCTTTCCTGCCTCTACTCTTCACAGACGCCGTCTTGTAGAATCGGCTCTTATACACAATGTACCCAACATGAACTTGAGTCCTGGCTTTGTTGCTGTGGACTCTTCCCTTTCACAGTACATACTCAAAATGCTCTAATCTTTCTAACAAACGTGACTTACTTAAGCTTACCCATTCCATTTATCTTTCTTTCTCTTTCCTTTCTTTCTCTTCTTCCCCTTTTTCTGTTCATTGTCTTCTCCTACGCTCCTTGCTATCCTCTGCTTATTCCTATTACCTTTCCTTCGTTATAATGGGAGCTGCCTCGTATGGGCCAATAGGCCTTCTGCAGTTCTCATTATTACTACTTTCTCTACATCTTACTTTCCTCCTCACCTCTCTCTTGCCTATTTATTTCCCGTTCTCTACCTCCTCATCACAAGCGACTCTGGAGAATGGTACAGGACGGACCGAAACGTCGTCGTCCCTTCAACTTCTAGTGTGTGGTCTGGTCAATATGTTGACTATTGGGAGCGCTACTAAAGTTAGACAGACCACATTGGTTGAGGAAGGTGTTGAGGTTATCCTCATTAGTAATTGTAAACATTTTACCTGTTGATTTTTTCCTAACTTTAATCAAGCCATCTCTAACGAAGCACTGATGAATCGCGTCTGGGTTTTTGATGACGGATTTGACGCAGGCGGTAGAGGAGGTGCCTGTCTTTTCTAGTCAAGCACTCGTTTATGTAAATTCCTTTTTTTGGGACGCCAGCTGTTTGGACAAGATGAGATTTAGTGGACTGGGAGGCCAATTTCAGTCGAATTTTGCGCTGGTTGTGTCCAGATGGGTTAGTTTTGCCTACTCTGTAGGCAGCAATAATGTCAGTTTTGTCTAGATTGACAAACACTACTAGGTAGTTTACGGTGCCCTCACCTATTTTTAACATATACCAGCTTTAAGAGTCATATCAGCTTCCCCTGCAGATTCTCTGAGATGCAGGGATTCTGCTGATATATGTGGCGACCAGATCGGCCGCCTGATAAGAGTGAAATTTACTTTTATAAGTTTGTAGGGAAGGAAGGGGGGGGGAATGGCGCCCCCTACCTTCAGATCCGCCATTTTGTGGACGACGCCAACCGACTGGGGATTGGCTGACGTAGGTCACAGGCGACCAATCAGAGCCCGTCGTGACGTCACTGAGCGGCGGCGCCTACGGAGGTAAAGTCAGGGTTGATTCTAACAGTGGAGACGGGAGGATGTGCCTCGATCAGCTCTCGAGGATTTGAGGCTCTGCAAGTCTTTCTCAGTGGATTATAGCTAGCCATCGCAGCCCACCATTGTTATTGGAGATCCTGTGCTTCCGAAAGCAAGAAGAAACCAAGTTTTTGGCAGAGAAGTGCCAAACTTGAGAAGTTGGTCGGTGACGACATCAGAGGGCCCCCGCTTGATGTCGAGGGGTCTGGACGGTGTGGCGGGCAGGCCTGTCTGTGACTGGATCACGTTCACTGAAGATGTTGGAGGGACGACACCGTTTCTAGGACATAGAACAACGCCTTGTGGAAGGAACGAGTGTGTGATACAGTGAATAGCTCAGTCCCCACTGGGGTGAACCAGGATTGGATATCTGGAACTCTGGGAGTGGTTCGGCAACGACGCAACGGCTTCACGACACCTGAGAACTTGCAGCATGTTCTTGGATTGTCAAGGACCGACTCAGGAAGTGTCTGAACCTCACACCATCGAGGGACAGGCGTCGTGAGCCAGAAATGTAAAGGTAGATCAATTTCCCTCCCATTACCCTTGTGTGAGTAGGCTAGATAGGCCACGATATTTATCTATGTATGTTTCAGTATAACATTGATACATTAGTAGTAGAATAGGCTGTAAGGCAGCTTGCGTCCAGGGCTGTTGAAGAGGACAGTGTGTGACGTTGAGCAGTGGGAAAGGAGGTGGCCGATGTGGACGAAGCGGCCCCCTTTGTGAGAGGGAGTGAGACCCCCTTTTAAATCTGCCCAGCTGAAGGATCCAGTCACAGGAGGTCGTGAGAGAAGAATTGCCGACGATCTCCAGATTATTTATACTTTATATCCATTTCAATCATTACTTGTATATGTGATCATGTAGCTTATGTTAGTAAATATCACATATTTTATAATTGTGTTTAAGTGTGCCTCCATAATGATCTCTATAACATACATGGGGATATCATAGTCCCACCTAGTGAACATTACGTTTTCTACAGAAGTTCTTAGTAGCTGGAGAGTGTAAAGCAGCACAGACTTTTATAAAAGTGTATCCTGGGCTATCCGTTCAGTATCAATGCTGAAATGCTGGCAACGCTTTTGCAACAGACGTTATAGTGTATACCCACTGAACTGCACTGCTGGGGTGCAGAAATATCAACCCAGCTGGCAACCTTGTTTGGAGAAATGCAGGTGGGAAAGGAATTCCTACAACTTTTTGTCTGGCAGGCAAGACTCAGGGACTGTATTGTTAAAGGGTAAGCTGGGGTCTTCCTTCACTCTTCCGTGGGTCTAGGCCGGAATTGCTAATAGCAGTTTCCCCGTGGTTGACTGAAGGGCTCCCAGGGCGAATCAGTGGCACCCCAGTGGTGGGAGCGAAGACCTGCGGTGGTGGGTATTACTGGTTCTGTCCTGTGGGACCATATGACTCTGGTGAGTCACGTGAATCGGAGAGACTGGGTACTCTGTCTTCTGAGCCCCTAGCAGCCCCCTTCCTAGCGGAGCCCCAGCCCACCCCAGTAACAGTAGGAAACTGCGAAGAAGAAATTAGGTACATTTTGGCTTTATATTTGAATAAGGCAAAAGTTGGACAGCTTTTCAATTCGTTAGGGAGTGAGTTCCATAGATAAGGACCCTATATCTGCATAGAATGTTTACACAGATTAAGTTTGACTCTGGGGATATCAAAGAGGTATTTATTTCTGGTGTGGTGATATGGGTCCTATTACATGTGTCCAGGAAGAGTTTCAGAACAGGGTTTGCATTTAAGAAAAGGGGTTTTAAATGTAAATGGCACAAGAGAATGTGTGGCGTGAGTTTATGTTTAGAATGTTTAGGGACTTAAACAGGTGGGCTGTGTGTTGTCTGAATGCAGAGTTTGTTATTGTTCTGAGAGCAGATTTTTGTTGGGCGATGATGGGCTTGAAGTAGTTTGTAGTGGTTGAACCCCAATGCACAGATACCATATGTAAGATGGTGATAGATTAGCATGTGGTATAGTGAGAGAGCAGAGCAGAGTTTGGAACATAGCATTACATTTTAGAGAGTATACCAACAGTTTTTGAGACTTTCTTGGTTATGTGTTGTATGTGGGTGCTGAAGTTGAGTCTCTTGTCTAAGTATAGAACCTGTTTTCTATACCGGTTCCAATGTTAGATAATATTACAACAAATGTCTAACTTAGCTACAGAGATGATAGGTTTAATAAGGTTCTACAGAGAAAAACAAATTAAACATTTAAAACTTTGATTTATCCCTGTTAAAATAAACAAATATTTCTTTACCTTTGAACAATTTTGTATTTCTCAAACAAAACATGACATCATTACCACTGATGGACAATCAACCGACATTGCGATAGCACAATATTTTCATGATGAAGCGCAATTTCCAAACTGTAAACTCGGGATTAAAGGTAAATGAATTTACAAATATGTGCCTCATTATACCTCAACATTCTCTCAATTATCTTCCGCACTCGAAGTGTTTAGCCTATCGCCTGAATGTATCATCCTGTGCTGCTTCACATGTCTAAGCTGTTTGAATCTCTTCCCACACTCTGGACATTCATGAGGTCGATCATGTGAATGCACAAACATGTGACATATTATTCCATGACATGATCTAATTTTTTTCCACACTCAGAACATTCAAAAGGTCTTTCATCCACATGCACCATCCTGTGATGCTTCATACTTCCACGCAGACTGAATCTCTTCCCACTCGCTGAATACTCATGAGGTTTGTCACCTGAATGCACAAACGTGTGTGCTATTATAGCATTACGTGTTCTACATTTTTTGCCACACTCGGCACATTCAAAAGGTCTTTCATCAGCGTGTATCATCCTGTGTGTCTTCATGTGTCCACGACGACTGAATCTCTTCCCACACTCAGGACATTCATGAGGTTTGTTACCTGAATGCACTAACATATGAGTCTTTATATATCCAAGTTGACTAAATCTCTTCCCACACTCTGGACATTCATGAGGTTTGTTACCTGAATGCACTAACATGTGAGTCTTCATACTTCCAAGTTGACTGAATTTCTTCCTACACTCTGGACACTCATGAGGTTTGTTACCTGAATGCACTAACATGTGAGTCTTCATATTTCCCAGATTACTGAATTTCTTCTCACACTCTGGGCACTTATGAGGTCGATCATGTGAATGCACAAACATGTGTGCTATTATATCTTTACGTGTTCTACATTTTTTGCCACACTCGGCACATTCAAAGGTCTTTCGTCAGCATGTATCATCCTGTGTGTCTTCATGTGTCCACGACGACCGAATCTCTTCCCCCACTCAGGACATTCATGAGGTTTGTTACCTGAATGCACTAACATATGAGTCTTTATATATCCAAGTTGACTAAATCTCTTCCCACACTCTGGACACTCATGAGGTTTGTTACCTGAATGCACTAACATGTGAGTTTTCATACTTCCAAGTTGACTGAATTTCTTCCCACACTCTGGACACTCATGAGGTTTGTTACCTGAATGTACTAACATGTGAGTCTTCATATTTCCAAGTTGACTGAATCTCTTCCCACACTCTGGACACTCATGAGGTTTGTAACCTGAATGCACTAACATGTGACGCTTCATATCACCAAGATGAGTGAATACCTTCCCACACTGTGAACACTGGTGAGTCTTCATCTTTATGATAGGTGCAGTTTGTGTGAAGATTTAGTCCTAGGGGGCGTGCACGAGTGGTGATGGAGGGAGAAGCCGCAATACCTGTGTCAATGTTGACGGTTAGGAAAGGCTTGAGTGTTGTTTCTTAGCGTTAGACTTTATGTGAGCACTTGGCGGTCAACGGTGGTGCTTCGTCTTTATGATAGGTGCCGTTTGTGTCAAGGTTTTACCTGTTTGGACACCAAACAGCTGTGCTCTTGACAAATGGCAGCCGACGCCCTATGCAAGCGTTCCAACGTTTATTCTGGTTCCAGATCATATTTTATGAACTTGTTATTTTAATATACAACTGGTTGTATCCATTTAACATTTATGTTTTCCCCGTGTTTTCCAGTTACAGAATGTACTTGGAATTGTTTCTTTAAATATAACAGCGTACGATTATATAAATTTTAAAGGAAACAGTTCTCCCTTGGTGAATACAGTTCTGTGCATGTGCAGAGCTCTGGCCACGCCTAGTAAAAACCCCAAAATCAATAATCCTCCTGTTTTTAAAGTCAATGATCAGCATATTGAAAACTGCAGGCAATACAAATACCTCGGTGTGAATATTAATAGTGACATTGTTAGTGAACTCCAGTTTAAGCTTTAAGAAAAACTAAGTCCTAAACCCTTGCTGGAAAGCACATTGGTATTACTGTAAAATATGCCAGAATGTTCTACATGATGTTCGTCAGGTCACTAGTCGACTACCATGCACTGCACCATATTTGTCTCCCTAGCAATAGGCTAAACGTTTTAGAGAAAATCTTATTTTGGATTTGCTAGTGGGGGCATAAAATCTGCCTTACATTTAATGTTCTCACCTGACTCCTAGTCAGAGTTGTTTGTTTTTGTATTTGAAGCTGGTATTTTCTCCCCTGATTCCATGTATGACTAATCATCCTGTGAGATGGGAATATTAGATGAATTTATTACTAGTTGTTTAGTCAAAGATGGTTTGTTTTTGTATTGAGACAGGTGAATTCTCCCCTGATTCCATGTATGACTAACCATTCTATGAGATGGGATTATTAGGTGAACTTATAGCTAGTTTTTGATCTACACTGTGTAATCTTTCATATAGAATAGGGGTAGCAGCACGTTGCTGTGTATACCTAAGCCTGTTAAATAAAAAAATAAGAACACCCAGAAAAAGCAAATCCCCAAGACATTTAGAATTTCATTACAAAAAATAAGGGGAAGTAACTATACAAATTTCATTCACATTAATCAAAACAAGAGACACATTACTGACCCAGCAGAGGTAATACACGTTTTCCACCAACACTGGCAGACAATCCTTTACCCACACCTCCCCAATCAGCAGGGGCCTGACGGCTGAGTGGACAGCGCTCGGCGTTTTGTAATTCTAGGGTCCGGGGATTGATCCCTGGCGATGGGAAAAGAAATGAGAAGAGTTTTTTTTCACCCTGATGAAAATAAATAATAGTAAATAGTTCACCTAGCAGTAAATAGGTACCTAGGAGTAACACAGCTGCTACAGCTTGCTTCCTGGGTGTGTGTAAATATATAATGGAAACACCTGGCCAACAAACAGTTACACAGACTAACCACTCACCATCAACATTACACCACATTCCTCATCAACTCAATACTCAGACGCATGGACGCTTACACATTCCTCACCAATACAATACACTGACACATGAATGCTGACTCATTCAACACCAACACAATACACAGACGCTGACACATTCCTCACCAACACAATACACAGACGCTGACACATTCCTCACCAACACAATACACAGACGCTGACACATTCCTCACCAACACAATACAAAGACGCTGACACATTCCTCACCAACACAATACACAGACGCTGACACATTCCGCACCAACACAATACACAGACGCTGACACATTCCTCACCAACACAATACACAGATGCTGACACATTCCTCACCAACACAATACACAGACACTGACACATTCCTCACCAACACAAGTTAGTTTAGTTCATTATTATGCACCCCATACCCATCCCGTGGGCGGTAGTGGAAAGGGTTACAGAGGCACATAATGGGCTCAGAGACTGAACCCCACAATTCATTTAGCTAAGCAAGTTACAATCTTGATGAGCTAGTTACAAAATGCAATATAAGTCGTCACATCAACAATGGGTTCGAGATCGACCTCAAGTACAGGTTCTAAATTAAGCAACTGACATGTGTGAAGAGCTAGTGTCAAAATTTATATGTTTGTCCTGCACACCGCCTCCCATCCAGTGGGCAGCGGTGGATAGGTTACAATCACTCAGTTACTACCTACAGTTAGCAAACTGGGGATATTTGGCTAAAATTTCTGGTAGCAGATCATTTGAATGAAATATTACACATCGCTGAACATTGGTTTAGAATTGTCTCTAAATTCACGTATCTTTTCGCACTCCGTCACATAGTGACGGAGGGTGTGCGAATAATTTTTGTTGACACAGTTTACATTTGGTCAGGTCCATATCAGCAGATCATCCAATAAAGTCAGCAGACTTCTAGATGTTACTACTGCTTGGCTTAGACTCGGTTACAAGTATCTCTGGGAATTCTCATTATCTGCTGATAAACACCAACACAATACACAGACGTTGACACATTCCTCACCAACACAATACACAGACACTGACACATTCCTCACCAACACAATACACAGACACTGACACATTCCTCACCAACACAATACACAGACGTTGACACATTCCTCACCAACACAATACACAGACACTGACACATTCCTCACCAACACAATACACAGATGCTGACACATTCCTCACCAACACAATACACAGACGTTGACACATTCCTCACCAACACAATACACAGACACTGACACATTCCTCACCAACACAATACACAGACACTGACACATTCCTCACCAACACGATACACAGACACTGACACATTCCTCACCAACGACGATACACAGACGCTGACACATTCCTCACCAACACAATACACATACACTGACACATTCCTCACCAACACAATACACAGACACTGACACATTCCTCACCAACGACGATACACAGACGTTGACACATTCCTCACCAACACAATACACAGACGCTGACACATTCCTCACCAACACAATTAACGTTGACACATTCCTCACCATGCAACGACGATACACAGACACTGACACATTCCTCACCAACGACGATACACAGACACTGACACATTCCTCACCAACACAATACACAAACACTGACACATTCCTCACCAACACAATACACAGACACTGACACTTTCCGCACCAACACAATACACAGACACTGACACATTCCTCACCAACACAATACACAGACACTGACACATTCCGCACCAACACAATAATAAGACGTTGACACATTCCTCACCAGCACAATACACAGACGTTGACACATTCCTCACCAACACAATACACAGACACTGACACATTCCTCACCAACGACGATACACAGACACTGACACATTCCTCACCAACACAATACACAGACGTTGACACATTCCTCACCAATACAATACACAGATGTTGACACATTCCTCACCAACACAATACACAGACACTGACACATTCCTCACCAACACAATACACAGACGTTGACACATTCCTCACCAATACAATACACAGATGTTGACACATTCCTCACCAACACAATTCACAGACACTGACACATTTCTCACCAACACAATACACAGACACTGACACATTCCTCACCAACACAATACACAGACACTGACACATTCCTCACCAACACAATACACAGACACTGACATATTCCGCACCAAGGACGATACACAGACACTGACACATTCCTCACAACACAATACACAGACACTGACACATTCCTCACCAACGACGATACACAGACACTGACACATTCCTCACCAACACAATACACAGACACTGACACATTTCTCACCAACACAATACACAGACACTGACACATTCCGCACCAACGACGGTACACAGACACTGACACATTCCTCACCAACGACGATACACAGACACTGACACATTCCTCACCAACGACGACACACAGACACTGACACATTCCTCACCAACACAATACACAGACACTGACACATTCCTCACCAACGACGACACACAGACACTGACACATTCCTCACCAACACAATACACAGACACTGACACATTCCTCACCAACACAATACACAGACACTGACACATTCCGCACCAACGACGATACACAGACGCTGACACTTTCCTCACCAACACAATACACAGACACTGACACATTCCTCACCAACACAATACACAGACACTGACACATTCCTCACCAACACAATACACAGACACTGACACATTCCTCACCAACACAATACACAGACACTGACACATTCCGCACCAACCACGATACACAGACACTGACACATTCCTCACCAACACAATACACAGACACTGACACATTCCTCACCAACGACGATACACAGACACTGACACATTCCTCACCAACGACGATACACAGACGCTGACACATTCCTCACCAACACAATACACAGACACTGACACATTCCTCACCAACACAATACACAGACACTGACACATTCCTCACAAACACAATACACAGACACTGACACATTCCTCACCAACACAATACACAGACGTTGACACATTCCTCACCAACACAATACACAGACGTTGACACATTCCTCACCAACACAATACACAGACACTGATACATTCCTCACCAACACAATACACAGACGTTGACACATTCCTCACCAACACAATACACAGACACTGACACATTCCTCACCAACACAATACACAGACACTGACACATTCCTCACCAACACAATACAGAGACACTGACACATTCCGCACCAACACAATACACAAACACTGACACATTCCTCACCAACACAATACACAGACGTTGACACATTCCTCACCAACACAATACAGAGACACTGACACATTCCGCACCAACACAATACACAGACGCTGACACATTCCTCACCAACACAATACACAGACGTTGACACATTCCTCATCAACACAATACACAGATGTTGACACATTCCTCACCAATACAATACACAGATGTTGACACATTCCTCATCAACACAATACACAGACGTTGACACATTCCTCACCAATACAATACACAGATGTTGACACATTCCTCATCAACACAATACACAGACACTGACACATTCCTCACCAATACAATACACAGACGTTGACACATTCCTCACCAACACAATACACAGACGTTGACACATTCCTCACCAATACAATACACAGATGTTGACACATTCCTCACCAACACAATACACAGACGTTGACACATTCCTCACCAACACAATACACAGACACTGACACATTCCTCACCAACACAATACACAGACACTGACACATTCCTCACCAATACAATACACAGACGTTGACACATTCCTCACCAACACAATACACAGACGTTGACACATTCCTCACCAACACAATACACAGACACTGACACATTCCTCACCAACACAATACACAGACACTGACACATTCCTCACCAATACAATACACAGACGTTGACACATTCCTTACCAACACAATACACAGACGTTGACACATTCCTCACCAATACAATACACAGATGTTGACACATTCCTCATCAACACAATACAGACACTGACACATTCCTCACCAACACAATACACAGACGTTGACACATTCCTCACCAACACAATACACAGACGTTGACACATTCCTCACCAATACAATACACAGATGTTGACACATTCCTCATCAACACAATACACAGACACTGACACATTCCTCACCAACGACGATACAGAGACACTGACACATTCCTCACCAACACAATACACAGACACTGACACATTCCTCACCAACGACGATACAGAGACACTGACACATTCCTCACCAACACAATACACAGACGTTGACACATTCCTCACCAATACAATACACAGATGTTGACACATTCCTCATCAACACAATACACAGACACTGACACATTCCTCACCAACGACGATACAGAGACACTGACACATTCCTCACCAACACAATACACAGACACTGACACATTCCTCACCAACGACGATACACAGACACTGACACATTCCTCACCAACACAATACACAGACGTTGACACATTCCTCACCAATACAATACACAGATGTTGACACATTCCTCATCAACACAATACAGACACTGACACATTCCTCACCAACACAATACACAGACGTTGACACATTCCTCACCAACACAATACACAGACGTTGACACATTCCTCACCAATACAATACACAGATGTTGACACATTCCTCATCAACACAATACACAGACACTGACACATTCCTCACCAACGACGATACAGAGACACTGACACATTCCTCACCAACACAATACACAGACACTGACACATTCCTCACCAACGACGATACAGAGACACTGACACATTCCTCACCAACACAATACACAGACGTTGACACATTCCTCACCAACACAATACACAGAGTTGACACATTCCTCACCAACACAATACACAGACACTGACACATTCCTCACCAACGACGATACAGAGACACTGACACATTCCTCACCAACACAATACACAGACACTGACACATTCCTCACCAACGACGATACAGAGACACTGACACATTCCTCACCAACACAATACACAGACGTTGACACATTCCTCACCAATACAATACACAGATGTTGACACATTCCTCATCAACACAATACACAGACGCTGACACATTCTTAGTAGTAGGGAGTGCAGTCCAGCGGCCCTTTTTTTTGGAAAATGGGCCGCTAAGGTCTTAAAGGTTTCTTATGGGGAAAATTCAGACCGAAAAAAATTTCAGAGTTCATAGAAGTTTGTTAAGAAACTCTTATAGAAAAAATTCAGGGGAAAAGTCCGCTCCCATCTTACTGAGAATAAACTCTACGGTCAATTTTTGTTTGTTTTCAAAATGCCTTATTTGGAGTTAAAGAGTTCTTATGAGGGAAATTCAGACCGAAAATCAGTCATACGGTCTTAAAGGATTCTTATGGGAGAAATTAAAAAAATATTCAGAGTTCAGTTTTATGAAAATATTTTAGATTTCAAATGGCCATAGGAGTTTATTTATGAGTTTAAAACCGAAAATATTTAAAAGACCATTCTCAAAGAATATTATCATAGAAGTTTTGTAAAGGAAAATAGACATCTTAGCTACAACTTTTTCAGAGCCCAGTTGAAAGACCAAAAATTAGTCAGAGACTAGATTGTGCCCGAAATTAGTCAGAGACCAGTTGAAAGACCGATTTTCTTCAGAGTTCAGGTAAAGACCAAAAATATGACAGAGCCCAGTAAAAGACCAAAAATTAGTCAGAGACTAATTCTCTGTTAGTTCATCCCAATATGTTAAAAAAATTTTTTTTATGTGAATATTTAAAAAAACATAAATCATAAGATTAAGTATTTATTTATTTATTTATTTATTTATGCATATACAAGAAAGTACATTGGGAATGTGAGGATACATAATATGGTAATTACAATCTTGTAAAGCCACTAGTACGTGCAGCGTTTCGGGCAGGTCCTTAATCTAAGAAATTTTAAGTAGGTAAATACTTGCAAAATTTATAAAAATGATAACAGTTAATGGCAAGAAAAAAAAGATGAGAGAAAATTGTAGGTACAGTATGTTAAAACACATAGGTAGCTAAGATTGATTGCAATGACAGCTTGAATGGTAGTTGACAAAAATTGGTAGGCACAATACAGCATATGGCTAGCACATAAAAGAAGACAGCATGAACACAATGATAAGGTTGTTTGGGTTAATACATAAAAATTAGGAGATTGGGTAACACTAGGTACAGAGCAAATTTAAAGCTCAGTGTAGGAAACTAAGAAGATGAAATTAGTACTTTTTGGTTTTGCTTTTAAATAAGGGAAAAGTTTTACAGTTTTTCAATTCACTAGGGAGTGAGTTCCATAGACTAGGTCCCTTAATTTGCATAGAGTGTTTACACAGATTAAGTTTGACCCTGGGGATATCAAAGAGATATATTTCTGGTGTGGTGATAATGGGTCCTATTACATCTGTCCAGGGAGAGTTTCAGAGCATGGTTTGCATTTAAGAAAGGGTTTGTAAATGTAGTTGACACAAGAGAATGTGTGGAGGGAGTTAATATTTAGCAAGTTTAGGGATTTAAACAAGGGAGCTGAGTGTTGCCTGAAAGCAGAGTTAGTTATTATTCTGATAGCAGATTTTGCTGGGTGATGATGGGCTTAAGGGGTTTGCAGTGGTAGACCCCCATGCACAGATACCATAATTAAGATAGGGGTAGATTAGTGCATAATATATGAGAGGAGAGCAGAGTTAGGAACATAATATCTGATTTTGGGAGTATACCAACTGTCTTAGAGACTTTCTTAGTTATGTGTGAATGTGGGTGCTGAAGTTGAGTCTCTTGTCTAGGAATAGGCCAAGAAACTTGCCATCATTTTTATTACTGATGTTAATGTTGTCTATCTGTAGCTGAATTGCATTGATGATTTGCTTCCAAATAAGATGTAGAGTCTTTTCGATGTTTAATGTTAGTTTGTAGTTGACATCCATAAGTGAATTTTTTAATTCATTATTCACAACATTATTTAGTGTATGTGGGTTGAGGTCTGAATAGATACGGGTAGTATCGTCAGCAAACAATATAGGTTTGAGAATATTAGAGACATTAGGCAGATCGTTTATATATATAAGAAATAGAAGAGGTCCTAAGATACTGCCCTGTGGCACTCCAACGGTAATTGGTAGAGTGGAAGAAGTTGTATCATTGATGGTTACATATTGGTGTCTGTCACTAAGATAGGATCGGATGTAGTCAAGGGCAAGGCCTCGGATTCCATAATGCTGGAGTTTAAGTAAGAGGTAGTTGTGATTAACAGTATCAAAGGCTTTTCTTAGGTCAATGAAGAGTCCAATCGGAAACTCATTTTTGTCAAGGCTGAGTAGATTACGTCAAGGAGACTAATGATTGCATCGTTGGTGCTTTTTGGGACCGGAAGCCAAACTGGCAGGGGCTGAGTATGTCGATTTTACGAGGTAGGAATAGAGCTGTTTGTAAATAATTTTTTCAAATATTTTTGATAGATGGGTAGATTTGATATTGGTCTATAATTGTTTATGTCCGCCGGATTGCCTCCTTTATGGACTGGCGTTACTCTTGCTTTTTTGAGGATATCAGGGAAGGTGTGACACTATAAATTGTTGAACAGTAGGGCTATGGGAGGCGCTCTTGTATACAGTGGACGGAATTTCACTGGTGTTCCCTGCCTTGGTTTTTAGAGAGTGTATGATGGACACAACATCTGCCGGGCTGATTGGTGAAAGGAGAAGAGAGTTTGGATAGCTGCCTGAGAGATATGTGTTAATATGTGTCTGAGTCTGTGGGATTTTAATGGCAAGATTAGCACCAACCGATGAAAAGAAAACTATTAAATTCATTTGCCATTTCTAAATCAGTTGACAGTATATCCCCATCCTTGTAGAGTTTTATTGGTTATGTGAGTGTTGTTTAGTTCCTAGGATACTAGAGATTGTTTTCCAAGTGCTTTTCATGTTGCCTTTGCTTCATTGAATCTATTCACATAATATGCAAGTTTTGCCTTTTATGATACTGGTAAGCATTGATGAGTACCTTTTAGCTACTTCCTTTGAAACTAGGCCAATCCTAAGTTTCTTTTCAAATTCATGTTTTTTGCTGATTGAGTAGAGAATGCCACTTGTGAGCCATGGATTGTTTAATCTTTTGTCAGTTACTTGCTTGGTAAAAGGGGACAATAAGGTTGTAGAGGCTTAGAGTTTTGGAGAGGAAGAGGTTAGCTAATGAATTTATATCCTGGGTATTATTGAATTCAGAATCCGTTAATATTGTGAGTGCATCTGTAAGATTGCCTAAAGCTGATTCACTGTGTAGCCTAAATGAAAAATTATTGCTTTTTGGGGTGGTAGTCCATGTTCGCTATGAGAAAGGTAGGATAGTGGTCAGTTGTTCTGTCGTAGATTATACCAGATACAAGGGGAGCTGTTTTTGTCCATATGTGGTCCAAGGTAGTGGCTGATGTTTGAGTGACTCGGGTAGGTTTGTGATTGTGGGATTAGCATACAGGAGTTCATGCTGTTAAGGAAATAGTCAACTGAGAGCAATTTTGTTGACCCAGGCAATATTAGGTCTCCTCCCAGAATGATGTGGTTTTGTTGAGATNAAAAAAAAAAAAAAAGAACAAGAAATGAGGTAGCTTACAGGTACTCACAGGTACACTAGCGTAAGTAAATAATTTCTATAAATGAGACACAGGCAAAGCCAGTGGTACAATGGAGTAAGAGAGGATGGCGAGGCTAGGCAACCTTAGTAATAAATGAATTCAGAGAAAAGTTGAGTAATAAACATAGGTTAATTTAAGCTAAGGATTATTTACTAAAAGTAGTAAGTTATGACCGTATACTTAAGAGGCATGAAGATATATTTAAGCACTCGGTTAATTGTGCCCAGAAAATGACTAGTAGAAGGTAAATTAAAAATTAATTAAAAAAGTGAAACAAAAAGAAATTAGGATACCTAGCCCGCCCTACGTGACAAGGGGATTAATTATGTGACTCATTGGGAGCGCTAATAAAGTTAGACAGACCACATTGGTTACAGAGTTGAGTTTAGAGTTGTTATTTTAGCCACTAGTACGCGTAGCGTTTCGGGCAGGTCCCTGGAATACGATCCCCGCCGCGAAGAATCGTTATTTCATCCAAGTACACATTTACTGTTGCGTTAAACAGAGGCTACAGTTAAGGATTTGCGCCCAGTAAATCCTCCCCGGCCAGGATACGAACCCATGACATAGCGTCGTGGAACGCCAGGCGAGTGTCTTACCACTACACCACGGAGACTGTGGTGTAGTGGTAAGTGTCTTACCACTACACCACGGTTGAGGAAGGTGTTGAGGTTATCCTCATTAGTAATTGTAAATATTTTACCTGTTGATGTTTTCCTAACTTTAATCAAGCCATCTCTAACGAAGCACTGATGAATCGCTTCTGGGTTTTGATGACGGATTTGACGCAGGCGGTAGAGGAGGTGCTGTCTTTTTCTAGTCAAGCACTCGTTTATGTAAATTCCCTTTTTTGGGACGCAGCTGTTTGGACAAGATGAGATTTAGTGGACTGGGAGGCCAATTTCAGTCGAATTTTGCGCTGGTTGTGTCCAGATGGGTTAGTTTTGCCTACTCTGTAGGCAGCAATAATGTCAGTTTTGTCTAGATTGACCTTCAATTCTTGTTTTAAGAGATTCTGAACAATTTCAGTACACTTTTCACCTTCGCGTGCAATTGGAATAGCTTGGGACGACACAACTACAGAATCAAGCAGCTTTTGCTGATCTTGTTCATCCTGGGAGACGGAACGTTGGCGGATAAAGTATTGATACTTGCAGTCATTTTGCTGAGAGCTTCCTCTTGTTTTTTTATGGTTTCATCAGATTTCAGACGAACGTTTTCCTCACGGAGATCATTCAAGTCATGCTGGAGTTGATCTCGGCTAGCCCTTAAGTTTCTATTATCATCCTGGAGGAGGTTATTTCTTGCTGTTGTTGCTGGAGGTTCGAACAGTTGGCTTGATTTTCGGATTGAAGACTCAAGATGATCGTATTTTGAGCCTCAAGGACTGAGCACAACTTTTTGAACCATTGGTTATCAGCCCAGTTATGGAACTCCCGTGAGGGACCAGAAGCACGTTTGAATCTCGTAAACAGTGATTCGAGAGTGGCAGCAGGGGAGGGTTGAGAGGACAACCCTCCCTGGCTCAATGGGGTGGAGGGGAGGGAGGCACCATCGCAACAGACCCCAGAGCTTCCAGAGGGAGAAACACGATGACTGGCACTATTTGGCACTATTTGTCGGGATGGATGCCTTGTTAGGGGCTTGTTGATCTTATTTACCAGTACAGTCTTGTTCCTGGGAGACATGATAGGTATAGGATGACTGGAGTATTTGTTGTGGTGGAAACTTGCGGCAGGCAGCGCGGTGGCGGGCAGAGGCGGGCACTGGTACTCACACAGAGAGGATTGTTTTGAATTTAGTTGTGTCTGAATGAGTCGATTTGGGTTGGTTACTTTGATTGTGCTATGACATGTTTGGACTCCACGTACTTAGCTTCCTGTGGGTGGTGGTCTACATCATCTGGCGGTAGTTTAAGGGCTGAAAATACAGCGTAAAGTGAGGAGCGTAGAAAGCGTGTTGACGCGGGGATATATGTGGCGGGGATATATGTGGCGACCAGATCGGCCGCCTGATAAGAGTGAAATTTACTTTTATAAGTTTGTAGGTAGAGGAGGGGGGGGGGGGAATGGCGCCCCCTACCTTCAGATCCGCCATTTTGTGGACGACGCCAACCGACTGGGGATTGGCTGACGTAGGTCACAGGCGACCAATCAGAGCCCGTCGTGACGTCACTGAGCGGCGGCGCCTACGGAGGTAAAGTCAGGGTTGATCTGACAGTGGAGACGGGAGGATGTGCCTCGATCAGCTCTCGAGGATTTGAGGCTCTGCAAGTCTTTCTCAGTGGATTATAGCTAGCCATCACAGCCCACCATTGTTATTGGAGATCCTGTGCTTCCGGAAAGCAAGAAGAAACCAAGTTTTTGGCAGAGAAGTGCCAAAACTTGAGAAGTTGGTCGGTGACGACATCAGAGTGCCCCCGCTTGATGTCGAGGGGTCTGGACGGTGTGGCGGGCAGGCCTGTCTGTGACTGGATCACGTTCACTGAAGATGTTGGAGGGACGACACCGTTTCTAGGACATAGAACAACGCCTTGTGGAAGGAACGAGTGTGTGATACAGTGAATAGCTCAGTCCCCACTGGGGTGAACCAGGATTGGGATATCTGGAACTCTGGGAGTGGTTCGGCAACGACGCAACGGCTTCACGACACCTGAGAACTTGCAGCACGTTCTTGGATTGTCAAGGACCGACTCAGGAAGTGTCTGAACCTCACACCATCGAGGGACAGGCGTCGTGAGCCAGGAATGTAAAGGTAGATCAATTTCCCTCCCATTACCCCTTGTGTGAGTAGGCTAGATAGGCAACGATATTTATCTATGTATGTTTCAGTATAACATTGATACATTAGTAGTAGAATAGGCTGTAAGGCAGCTTGCGTCCAGGACTGTTGAAGAGGACAGTGTGTGAACGTTGAGGCAGTGGGAAAGGAGGTGGCCGATGTGGACGAAGCGGCCCCCTTTGTGAGAGGGAGTGAGACCCCCTTTTAAATCTGCCCAGCTGAAGGATCCAGTCACTGGAGGTCGTGAGAGAAGAATTGCCGACGATCTCCAGATTATTTATACTTTATATCCATTCAATCATTACTTGTATATGTGATCATGTAGCTTATGTTAGTAAATATCACATATTTTATAATTGTGTTTAAGTGTGCCTCCATAATGATCTCTATAACATACATGGGGATATCATAGTCCCACCTAGTGAACATTACGTTTTCTACAGAAGTTCTTAGTAGCTGGAGAGTGGTAAAGCAGCACAGACTTTTATAAAAGTGTATCCTGGGCTATCCGTTCAGTATCAATGCTGAAATGGTGGCAACGCTTTTGCAACAGACATTATAGTGTATACCCACTGAACTGCACTGCTGGGGTGCAGAAATATCAACCCAGCTGGCAACCTTGTTTGGAGAAATGCAGGTGGGAAAGGAATTCCTACAACTTTTTGTCTGGCAGGCAAGACTCAGGGACGGTCCGTAGAATTACCCAAATCTACCCAAATCTACCCAAATGTACCCAATCCTCCTAGCATTACGTAAGTAATGAAGAAATATGATATATTTACTTACTGTAATGTTGGTGCTGCACGTAGAACATGATCAAACCTATTTTTACGCTGAAATAATGTAATTTCATATCGAAATTAGAAGTAAATATGTGAGAGGTGACGCCATAGGAAGTCGACGGTCCAAGCGACAAAATTGTGGAGCGACTTATCCAAGATATATGGTCGCCTGGAGAGTGTTTGCTACCATATCAGCCTCCTGTACACAATGATCCAGTGGTCGCACTTCTTTGTTCAAATTGTCGCAAATTTAAATATTTATATTAACAAGTAGAAAGGATATTTGTAATAATATCTTTCATAAATAGCCACAAAACATTTAATATTTATTTAAAAAAATGTGTATGGAAGTTAAATCAACTTTACAGGACAATAATTTTGTTATATAGATACTTACGTTATTCGTTTGTATGCGTTCGCTACTTAAACTATCCATGTCCTTTTCGTTCATTGGACACCGAATCCTACACACTCTCTGATATATTGCTTAATTAATAGAGATTCACAAATAAAGCTTATATTTGTATATGTTATCAGAAAGGCAGAGATAAAATAGTTTTTTGTGAATCCATCATAGAGATTATATCTTATTAGAGAGGAAAAATATCCATATTTTAAAGAAGGTTTCTTGGCCGACGCTCTCCCTATCGATGGAAACTATGATCTTTCGAAGATCAATGTTAATCTAATGTAGACATTGTAATAAACGAAGTTTTCTGTCATAATAAAGATAGGCATGTAAGCTGCATGTTAATACTTTAGCCTAAATATAACTGAAGTGAAAGTGAAGATATATGCCTTTTTATAGTTACGTGATGGCTACCTCCAGGAGTGTGAAGGCCTGCAAACAAGCCAATCAATTGTGTAATTCATTTGCATATATGCAAAGTAACATTAAAGGTTTATATGTCGCCATAATCACAGATGTTGTTGATACTTTGACTACATTTCAAGGAAAATATATCTTAAATGAAAGCCAAGATATGGTTAAATAAATAGCCAATACGACACCATCGCCGGTGTCCGGACACATGAAAACTTCCAATGCATCAGTGTTCTGCCAGGCGGGCAATACAGGCTTCACAATTCCGAAAAATTATGTAATTCAGAGAGATACGTTGATAAACGTAAATGTTTTATATTTTAAATACAGATATAAACTTTGTTTTCAAACGTTAATTGTAGCAATATCTCAAGTATAAGAACCAAGATACATTTTGGATTTAACAATTTCCTGTAAAGTTGCAGTGCTACCTTAATTGTATATAATCATCATCATATACAGACAGAAATTAACTTATAAAATGTGGAGGTAAAGATAGACGTATGTTAATTATGACGCAGGATCGCTCCTATAAGAACTTAATTATAAACCATAATATTATAATGTATAATAATTAATTGTGTTGGGTGACAGGAAGCCACAGTATATTCATACACGTTAGGCTTTTATCAAGGTCATCCCTAAGGTCAAATTACTAACCTCGCCCAGGATGCAACCCCACAATAAGCTGAGTACCTACTTACTGCCAGGTGAATAGTCGCATTACGTGAAAGGAAATGTACCCAAACATTTCTGTCCCGTTCAGGATTCGAACGCGGAATTATCGATTGTGTGTCGAGAACGAACACAACTGTACTACTGGGACTGTATACAGTGCCTCTGGATATACATCCCCACAACAATTAACTAGCTCCCAGGTACCTAATTACTGCTAGGTGAACAGCAGGTCATCTAGCAGTGATAAGTTTTTCCATAGCTCATGCGCTATGGAAAACATGAAAATATAAAAACGGAAACCACGTACAAAACTCAGGCAAATCATAACATAGAGCGAAAAGGCAATGTAAAGGATCTGGGTTTACTCATGTCGGAAGACCTTACTTTTAAAGAACACAATAAAGTAGCCGTCACAACTGCAAGAAAAATGACAGGTTGGATAACAAGAACGTTTCACACTAGAGATGCTATACCGATGATGATACTTTTCAAAACGCTTGTGCTCTCTAGAGTGGAGTACTGCTGCACAATGACAGCCCCTTTCAAAGCTGGGGAAATTGCTGACCTGGAGAGCGTGCAGAGAGCCTTAGAATCCACTCAGTAAAACATCTAAACTACTGGGACCGACTAAAGAGCCTAAATCTGTACTCCCTTGAGCGCAGGCGGGAGAGGTACATAATAATTTACACGTGGAAAATATTAGAGGGGCTGGTCCCAAACCTGCACACAGAAATAACATCACATGAGACCAGAAGACATGGCAGGATGTGCAGAATACCCCCGTTGAAAAGCAAAGGTGCAACAGGTACTCTGAGAGAGAACTCTATCAACATCATATGCCCGAGACTGTTCAACACGCTTCCGCTACACATAAGGGGCATAACTGGCAAACCCCTCACAGTGTTCAAGAGAGAACTGGATAAACACCTCCAAAGGATACCTGATCAACCAGGCTGTGACTCATACGTCAGGCTGCGAGCAGCCGCGTCCAACAGCCTGGTTGATCAGTCCGGCAACCAGGAGACCTGGTCGACGACTGCGCATACCCATACCCATCCTGTGACCTGTAATTTATTGTGCAACCCATACTTATCCTGTGACCTGTAGTTTATTGTGTACCTCATACTCATCCTGTGAGTCATATAGGACATTGTGCAACCCTTTCTAATCGTGTGAATCTTTGTTTACTTTGCTCTCCATACTCATCCTCTGCACGATAGTTTCTTGTACAACCCATACCCATCATGTGAGTAGTAGTTCATTGTGTACCCTATACTCATCTTTCTTTGTACCCTATACTCATCATTTGTACTCCATACTCATCATCAAGAAGTGTATTTTACCAGCATTGTAATAAAACTAAGAATAGGCTTAGGTGGATTACGGACCCATAATCAAAATAGAGCCATCACCAATTATCGTGACAAACGGGCAAGGCTCCACTTCCGCCTTCGACAAGCTGCCGCCGGAGGTGCTTGGTTTATTGTACACCCTCGCGCCCCCCCCAGCCCCCGCACACCCAGCCCTGGAATGGGAATTTGGAATGTGAACATTACCCCCCCCCCCTCTCACTCCTCCTGTTAACAATAATACAAATAATAGTAACAAATAAAAAACTAATAATACTTATAAAAATAATAATGAGAAACTTACTGTATAACCCTGTGCTTGAATGAAGGTGAAGGAAAGACTCAATAAATGGTAAGTGTATTAAAAACTAAATTTTCGGATCT